>CM061535.1:109972096-110143087 GCA_030545055.2 Neoaliturus tenellus
GAACAATCAAGGAGTTTATACTGGCTGCGGTGAGCTGCACATTTTTAGTGCATAAATTCTAGCCTACTTAACCATTTTAATAATAATCTTATGAACACCTGCTCAATTTCTAAGGTAAAATAAATATTTAGGTTATAGGAGGTGTTTCAAGTAATGTTTGACCACTGCCGTAGCGTTTGTTTACTAAAGTAAAAGTAAAAGTTGGTTGCGAGCGGGCCCAGCGAGCGTGTCGTGGACGGGAAAGTTCGCTCCGACCGTGGCCGAGCGGTCAGCCGCTGCGATCACCATTGCCACCAAACTGATTAACTTCTATCCCTTATTCACAAAAATTTGTTATTAAAATTACTCACACACTCTAGTTGGTCGATTTCAATATAAAATACCCCCCTCGCAGCAGACCTGCGTACTCAGCGAATTTCCAAAGAATTATTGTTTCAACATCAAAGAACTTTTTGGCTATCTTATATAATTAATAATCTTTAAAAGGAAATATAATATATTTAATAGCATTATATTTCTGAGTAAATTATTTTTATTTAATAATTTATATACTAATATTTATATTTCAATAAATGACTTTTTTAACAGTAATAAAAGTGGACATCCAAAGCTTCAATGCAAAAGGAATGATTTGTTTACAAATAACAAAACATAAACATTTCAAATTTGACAAATATGCAGAAGACAGCTGATCAGCTGATTAGGAACAGATACCTTATTAGGCCTATCTCCATCTCTCTTGCTCCCATTATACACTTATTTTCCATGAGAATTGAGAATACCATGGGATTTAGCATGTAGGTTTGCTGCCATGTGGGTTTTTGATCAAATCTTAATTACTCACCACCTAGTGAAGGTTTATAAAAATTTTTATTAAGATATGTTGATAAATAAGCGTATATAACTTTTTAAAGATTTACCCATAAGGATAACATGGGAAACTTGATTTGAATTTGCTCTATAACCAGTTAAGCTATTTTAAAGATTCAAAATACTAAATTGTTTGTTTTTTTTAAGCTCTTTAAAATGGTTTTCGTTAAAATTGATGAATTTTGTAAATTTAGGTCCAAAAATGCCAAAAACCCATTAAAAACCCCATAAAACCCTGTTCCCATAACCCGACAATGCTGGTTTGCGAACTCATGAAAATAGACCTGGTCTTACACCTTCATACCAAATTTTATCAAAATCGGAGGTTTCCTTCAAAAGTTATCAGTACCACGATAACGTACCACGATATATATATATATATATATATATATATATACATATATATGAAAATGAACGAATGGTGTTTTTGGCTTCTGGGGACCTCAAAATGAAAAAGTAAAGTGGTCCCGGGCTTAGGTCTTACCATGGCTACTACGGTAATAGCGTATTCCCTATAGGATAGGGAAATTCGCTAAAAGTAGAGAAAGTAACTCTATATAACGAATATTTTGAACACTGATAAAAATTCAGTTTCAATGAGATGAATGGCATATACGAGTATAAATATAAGTATAAACAATATCGTTTTTTGTTTGTCTTCTTGCTATATAAAAAACAAAGCACTCACTCACTCATTACAAATCTTTCGATTTTTTTGACACAGTCTTGAAACCTTGCACCACAACTAATTGCATCTAAACAGGAAAATGTGATGGTTTTTTTTATAAGGATCGTCAAGATTTGGCCTCAGGGTTCTATTTGTGCCCTCAGCTGTGATTAATTACTGGTTACACAACTTAATCTGTAATTAATAAATTAATCACTGTTCATCTGTTCTGTTAATCGTTTTACTGTTCAATAAATTTATTATCAAACAACCGTGTGCTCGAGTGTTATTATTATCTCATATTGTAAGAATCGAATGTTATAAATAAATCATATACTTTTTCATAACATTTGAAGGGATATTCTCGCTCAGCTTTAAAAAGTATAAATAACACTCTTTGGAACAATCATAGGGCCTGGTTTCTTAAGTAATATCATGAAGGGAAAACATACAGAATTACTTTTCTTCAATAATCTAAATACTGCTTTGTTTTCCCGATAAAAAAGATTTTAGTTTTCTTATCCTATACGGTAAAAAAAATTTGTAGGAAATTAATTAAAGAATACAAGTAGTGGGGTTTTGCCGGTTCTGGCGCAGGTCAAGGCCAAGCGGTTCGAACCGGCAGTTGTGGTTGACAGTGATGGGTGTGTTTTGTAAGTGGGTCAAGGCCATCCGGAGGGAGTTTTAAAAAAGTGGGAGCCGCAGGGGCTCAGTCGGGGCGGGGACTCGGGACGGGTCGGATCGGAGCGGGAGCGGGCGGGCCGAGGGAGGGGTTGTTTTTTTTTTTATTTTTTCGTTTATTCATTTTTAATGAATTTAAATTAAAATCGTGTCGTTGTTGTTGTGCAGAGAGGCGTTGGAGCGTCGTACACCGGTGACGCAGTAGTAGACGCCGAAGGTGATGGCGAAAAGGAGGTAGACGCACAGCATGCACAGTACGCATTTGAACAGTTGCAGCAGGCGGACCATCCCTTGTTGGTTTGCCGCTTCCAATTGCAGCCTGTTGATCTCCAGTCTGAGTCTGTCCTCCTCCAATCGTGATTTGAGCGAAACGTCGTCCATCATCTTCGTGTGCGTGTTTTTTTTTTCTTTCGTGGTGGGGCAAAAAACGGGAGCGGTGTTGACTGTCGGAAAGTTGGCGATGAAATGAGAAGCGAAGACGAGCGCAGTGCATATTTATTGTAGAGTGGTGGGGGGTGAAGAAGAAGAAGAAAAAAAAAACAGTTGTTTGCGATTAAACGTCATTGTCAGCCGTGTCGGACGCTGCAGCCTCGGAAGGTGGAGGAGTGCTGTTTGCAGGTTCGATGTCCTCGCTCTCCATCTCCTCGCATTGTGGACAATTGTAGGAGATCTCCACAGTCATGGTGATGGTGTTGTGTGGAGCGTTGACTACGTCATTCAAAGTTTCAAAAATATCCCGCAAGTCTTGTTGCGACTTTACGGTAAATGTATTTGTACTTGTCGCTAAAGGAAAGCCGCTCATCGTTCGGGAGTTGGGGAACAAATGGCGAGCGGCGGTGAGGCGGCCGCCTATACTCGGTAGGGGTTCCGTGGTGGGGGAAGAAAAGAGTGGGGGGAGGCCAGTGGTGGGGCGAAGCCTGAGTGGGGAACGAGGGAACTTCGGTCATCGCAGTTCGCCGCGAAACGCCGTCGGGATAGGTTATGGGAGCCGTATGAAGATAAGCGCTAGCTGTAACACAATGTAGAAAATAGTAATACTTTGTTTGTAAATTAAATATTAAATTTATATTTAACCAGAGTCTGTATTTCTTGTTCCTCGTCGTTTAATTCAACAATTTTAACACCATTATTTGTCTGTTCCTCTTCCTCTGCACTTTGTGACGATGAAGACATGGAGGTGCCGGAAGAAGATGATGAGGATGAAAATATTTTGGTAGGATTGACGTATTGCACTGTGATGTTGATCCATCTTAAAGGATAGTTATCAATGAGTGTGAGTAAGTTTTGGAATAGTTCTTCCATCTCTTCTCTGTCGGTAATTAAATGTTGAAAGGAAATGAATTTATCATCCATGTTGTTGTCAGTGCGAGTAATGAAATAAGAATGAGAAGCGTATCGAATGATCCGTAGAATATATGTTGTAAAAAAGAGTGGTGGGGGGTAATCTCAAGGTCAATCAAATGGAGTTTTAAAAAAGGGCTGCAGTCAGTGACTACAGCTATACATCTGAAGCTTCAACAGGATCAGAAGACCAATCTGATCTGTACTTGCATGCACTTATGATGCATGTACAAAAGTCGTCCTTATAATATGCATTGCACTCTCGACAGTTGACAAGTTTTTCCGGATGGAATTTGATACACCTCTGGGGACAGCAAGTGTGGAAGTATCGTGATTTAAAAATCTTGAAGGTTCGCAATTCCGGTGGCGGTAGTTGCTTTGTCTTGCATTTGCAGTAACAGGATCCGAAGAATTCGCACTTTGTACAGGCTAATCCGTCTACCATCCACCTCCCTAAATCGGTGCATTTCTGTTCACAACAGTAGCGAGGCGCGTCCTTGTTTTTCTTCTCTTCCATGTTGCCGCTTGTAAGTCTAGGCGAGAAATGAAGTTGTATAGTATAGGATAGCGTGTTTTATAGATTAAGAAAAGTGGTGGGGGTAATCTCAAGGTCATCCAAATGAAGTTTTAAAAAAGAACATCTTACAAATGTAAGATGGTTATTTTTATATATTTATGATGCAGGTTTGTCCTTTTCTTCTTCTTCAGGTTCTTTCTTAATATTCTGTTTGTGTTCTTGCTTGTTTGCTCTAGCCATAGCGATGAGTTCTTCAGTGGATAGCGGATGCACCTCTGGAAACTTCAGGATCAGTTTTGGTTGGAACCCTTCTCTAGTCAATACATTGAGATCGGAGCTCATCTCTTCTACGGTTCTATAGTCCTTTCCGTAGATCTTTCCATTGAATTCAATCATCATTCGGTATAACATGGTACCAGTAGTTGTTACCGCTGCGACTGTTGGAAAGCAAATGATGATTTTGTTTGAGTTGAACACTCGTTTTATAGCGAAATTTCACAGCGACGAGTTGTAGTTGTTGTTGTTATTTTGCTTTGACATTTAGTAGTATTTGTGGAACTTCACATTAGTTTGAGTAGACGGAGTGGATGTTGTCCCCGTCTGTGTGGGAAAGAACACTTCATCATCGCAGAAGTTTTGTTTGGAAAACATCCTCTTGTTTGTGACATAAGTGTCGACATTCAAGTGATAACCACCGGCAAGAAGAACTCGCAATTCATTAATGAAATTGTCGAGCTGTTCAAAAGTTGTAATGGTGGAGGTATCGTAAGATGCACACTTGATCTTGAGAGACATCTTGCTATCACCGACGATTGCACAAGCAACGGAGATGTGTACAGCACTGAAGGTAGTCGTAGACTGAGGAAATTCCCACGGACATTGCTCCATTTATATAGTTTTTTGAAACTAGGTCAAGGCCACCCGAAATTGTTTTTTATATAAAGCAACATACCGATATGTGTACAAACACATACCGATATGTTGCTTTATATTTTTTATTTTTTTTTTCTTATTGTCGTTTATTCAGAAATATTTGACAAAGGTGTACAAGAACAATAGGAAATTACAAATTAACTGTTGGCAGTGGGCATGACGTGAAGTGTGAGCTCTGTAGAATTGCTTCCGCTTGGACCGTGGGATGCCAAGTAGAGAGCGCCGGGGTGGATGAGGCGTAGATCTTCGTTCTGCAGAAGTTGGACGAAGCGTTTGGGAAGAAAGATTTGAAATTTCGGTTCATCACCGGGCGAGTAGGGCGCTTCACTCAGCGTACAGTTGATGGCGTCTCCGACAGTTGTTTCCATCTTCTTGATGGTGTGGATGATGTAGTGCTTTTCTTCTTTCAATTCTGAACATCTCTTGGTGGGTAGGATGGTAGACTTGGAATGTTTGTTAAACTGATCAACAAGTGATTGTAAAAACGTCTGCGATGCCATCTTTACTTCTTCTTTTCTGTTGATAATATTCTTACTCTTGCGAATCTGCGTGCGAGGTGTTGACTGCTCGGAGGCTAGAGTAATACTCATGCTGGGTCATGCCCGTCCCCTCGCTTTTATATCCTCCCCATCCCCCACCATTCTGTTGTAGATACGCGTTCAAGCGATAAGCGTTCTTTAAAGCGCATTGGGATTGCCGATGTTTGAAGTTCTTCGATGAAATACAAATGTTTGCAAAGTGACACTGGAAATCCCTGTCCACCTGAACATTTAACACTTCATGGTTTGTAAACGCCTGTATCCAACTGGCTTTCTCCAATCCTTTTGTGTAGATAATTTTAAATTCTTTACAATAATGATTCATAATGTGCGGCATCATACTGTAGTGTATAAAACCTTCGTCCCATCTCAAGTTGTGAAAGTGTTTTACCAACCATTTGTTTGTCACTTTCGCTTTGGTGGTTAACCTGTTGAACGGTAGAGGCGGTTGGAATAAATAGTGATAAACTACAGATGTATCCATATCTAAAACTACTAACTCTTTTATGATAAAACTTCCGTCGTTACCGCGGAACGCTTGAAATTCAATTATACCTCGTCTTACCTCCATTACTTCCGATTGGTTGGAAAACGAAACTCGTTTATTCATGACGAAGGTTGGTAAACGACTGTTTGTAAAACCGTGGTGGACATCCTTTTATAGTGGAGGTTGTTAGTTTACTAATTGTTGCACGAGTCTTCTTCATTCATCTCTTGGGCTTGTTCATCTATATTAAAGTTAGTTTGATAGTTGTGCAACTGTCTCCACATATCAACTTCGTGAGGTATTCTATTGAAGATGGACGTATCTACAGGACCGTATAGAATCGGAACATACGGCTGTCTATCCAATGTATCGGTCAAATACTCTTTTATAATCGCGCTTGAAAATATCAGCTGTTTTAGATATCTTGTTATAGGACCGGCAGCACAACTTAGAATGTAGAATTCATCTTTTGTCAGGTGTACCTTCATGTCGTGCTTGGTTAAATCTCGAAAGCGAACGATTTGTCCACCTCGATGTTTCACTATATCGATTTCGATATTCGATTCCAGCAGACTTAATTTCGTCCTTCTTCCAAATGTGTTGTTACTCAAATAACATTCCAAAAGATGTAGATGTTTCCTAAACGATTCCCAGGAAATTTCAGTGAAGGCCACCATTTTGGATCCATGATTTAAAATAACAGTTGGTGAATAATCCAATGATTTTATAACTCCGGCGGATACGCTCTTTGTCATACACGAAGAGATGGGATAGTAGATCCTGAGAAATACTTCTGCCAAAATATTGGTGGAAATGGTGTCGTCGATCTTTCTTCTTTTTACTCCTTTTTCAACTTCCTCTTCTTTTTTCTTGTGTTTAAACTTGAGGAACTCATCCATTTCTTGTTCAACTTGTTTTTCTATATCCAAACTATTGTCAGCCATGAGAGGCGTAGTTTCTTCTTCGTTAGTATTTGCAGTAGGCGAGCTCATCTTGCGAACGATGCTTCCCATACGACGGTCAGAAATATAATGAGATTTTCATTCTTTTTTCCCCCCTTTTATAACATTCGCATCAACCTCAAAACAGTTTTTTACAACACATTTTTAACGATTCCCGTTAATGGAGTGTACGTCACTATCTTGTCATGTAAAATCAGACAGTATGCCGAAGTTCCATCCGGTACTGCTTCTTCAAACTCCATTTCAATTTTTATATCCACACTTGACGACTTTACGGATTCATTTTGTTTTGAACAATCGATAACGATTATCGGAGCTTTTGAATAAAACTGATCCGGTGATAATAGCGGTGTATTTGTCTTTCCGTAATATGACGATTGAAACCTCGCATACATATCGTATAAAATGGAATAACGTTTTTTGCTGAACATTACATTTAAATTGTCATAAGGAAAGAATTGAGAGTTTAGGAAAACTTTGCAATTTTTTATCTTGCAATGGTCAAATTGACCGGCGTGCGAAGTTATAACATCTTTTCGTTTAGTCTGGAAACCGAGTATTATGTACCGTGCCCGTTCTAGATAAGTGGACGTCTTCACAGTCCATGTTTGTCGCTCTGTTTGAGGTAGTGTGGGATATTCATGGAATTCCCAACTTCTAAACGGCATGACGATATCACGGTCAGATTTCAACTTTCTCAACAATACGATTCTGTGTTCATCGGCTAATCTGACATGCGGTACTCTCCACACGACTTTATCCAACTGTAGTTGCCATTCCAGTTTGGCTTCCGTAGTTCCAGGGTCTGCAAGTATCAAGTCCTTGTTAGTTGAAGATCTGAGTAATACCAATTCTTGTTTGACATTTATTATTATTCGTCTGTAATCTTCAGCGAATCCCAAAAGCAAACGTAAAGGGACATGAAAGTCAAAATGACCATTGGAATCCGGTGTTATAGTGTCTTTATCGGGAGCAACCCATCCGGCGGTGACTATTGAATTTTTTTCATGCGGTGTTAATGATGTTAATCCTTTCAGTGTCGTTGTTAGACCGACCTTTTTTGTTGAATCAACCGTCACTCCTGATATTTCATATCTTATTTCATCAAAAAGATATGCCATCGGGTTATTTATAAATGGAACCGTTGAACCGGTCTTTCCATCCAATTTTAATACCCGTCCTTCGATGTACAAGTAACTTTCACACGGTAACGTGTAAATGTCCTGTTGTTGAATGGGGATCCTTATTTCATCGTTATTGTTTAATTTTGATGAAGTGTAAGGGTTGTGCGTGTGATATTCCTTCTCCCATAGTGTTTCGTCGAACGTCGGTCCTTGAGATATATCCAGGATATCCATCGTTGGTAAGTATTAGTCCGATCTTTTGCAGGAAACGAATGTTGTCCGGTGTTAACTCGTCCAATGTTGAAGAGCTACTGAGCTCTCGGCTCTTCCGTTGCGGTTTAAATGTCAATCCCATGTTGAACTTATGATACAGCTCTTATGTGTAACCGTATTGTAATGGTTTCTCCTCTAAAGTCAACAGTGTTACCGTCCTGATCCGATATGTCCAGTACGATGTCCGAAATGAAACTGGTGTTCAATGGCAGGTATATCAGGTTTTGTGGTTTCTCAACTATCTTAAAACCGGGAGCCACTGTTGGATAAAATGTATGCAAAATATGTTGGTTTACTCCATCTCTATACGATCCGTGTATAATATTGCATGTTATATCAATACTGTTCACCTTCAATATTGTCACTGTGGTATCGCCTGTATGAGTGGTTCCAGGATCTAAGACTTTTCTTTTCTTATTTGAAAACCCGAGTAAACTGGCGATTGACTGTTCCAAACTGAAATCTATATAATATTTTGAAGTGATTTCCGCTTTTAAAGTATTGTTATTTCCTTTTATACTGATATTTTCTTCTCCTAGCTGCTTCTGTAATACTTGGTTTATATCGTCTATTTCATACGATCCAGTAGATAAAGTTATTACCTTCAATTGCGAATAATTTCCTTTTTCATCTTTACTCTCGTAATAATGTAGTAAATTGTTTTTTCCCTCCGTGACATTGGGAATTGAATTGTACGTAGTAAAATCCAATAGTGCAGCTTCCCACAGTCTATCCTTGGATAAACGTAGTGCCGGGAAGAGAGTGCTTTTCAGTGTGGATGAATTTCCACTCAGTGACACTGTATACGATGACATCTCAAAGTTGACTGACGCTTTTCGCTAAAAACTCCAAACATAAATGTCCGCATATTTCTGTATTGTTGGGTTGTTCTCTTTTGTAATTGTAAAATATATTTTTGGAGTTCCGAAAATAATATTGAAGTTCTTTCGGCGGTGGTAGATTGCCAAAACTGTCAAAGTAGTAAACGTTCTGTCCGAGTTTTTTATAGCATACCCAATGAGTTCCTGGACCATGAGTGGAATCCAAATTCACTATTCCAGTTTCATTTTTCCATATTTTATTTGGTAATGCATCTTTCATAAAAACTCCTCTAAAAAATGGTATTCTTAAACATTTTACATAATTTGATAATTGATGATTTGTTAAAGCTTTATTTGGAATTATCAATTGATTGTTCTTATTTAGTACACACGGTATGGTCTTAGGTATAGGCCTGCTCCGTTTTTTACCATCGACCAAACGGAAGTTTTCTTCGCCTTTGTTTTACGAGTTCTACGACGTCTTTTCTTAATGTTTCCACCTCTTTTGGGAGCTCTTTTCTTTGCAGGTCGTCCTCTACGACGTTTCCCACCACCGAATTTTGTTTTCCCCTTCATGGCTGTAGTAACTGCCCAAGCGGCTGCCTTTTCCGCAATGCTCGCGTCACTTGATTTCACTCTTTGCCAAGCTTTTTCAGCTAGCACTCTATCCGCTATCGATCTATTTGTCGAATCTGTAAACTTGGAATACGCTATATCGTGTTGTTTGCAGGCCTGATCCAATTTATTAATACCGGGATCTCCTCTTGCTAAACGTTTTGCCAACTTAGTTCCGGGTCCGCAATATTGATAACCTCCGGGCAGATGGAATTCGTATGGTAGAGCGTCTATCGCTCGATTTAGAACGGCGCCAACAGGTATCCGTCTGAGCAGGGAAAACGCAGCTGATGTTATACCACGTCCTTTCTTGCCGCTGTCTTGACGACGACTGAGCGGTGCGGTCTTCATTATGCCGTCTTATATAACCAGCGTGTTTACTCCACGAGCTGCTTTACATAAATGAATAACTCTTGCACAATGTTTTATATTTAAATATTTAATTATTCAAATTAATTATATACTGATTTATGATTCTATTTTTAATCCAAGCTTCTCGTTCATCGGGTTGAATCATCACATGACTCGTTGTACTAGCTATATGATTGTGGGTATCGATAAGTAAGTTTCCCACTATTCTTATTAAATAATCTAAAGTTACAGCATCTTTCGGATGTTGAGGATCGTGTAACTGCATAATACGTTTATCATTACACGTGTAAGCGGTCGAATCACTTTTTGACGTTGTTATGACCTGTCCAATAGTAGCAGCATCATTTAAATCTTCTCCTGGTAAAATATTAATTATTTTCTTCATCTTTGCATCATATTTGGTCCCAAAGTGTTTATCCCAAGTTATTGTTTGTCTCAATGTAACACAATCATCATCTTCATAACCAGGATAAATATTTTTTATTCTTCTATTACGACCATCGTATGTACCTAATCTACCACCACTCGCAATTAATGTTTGTACCATCAAAGGTACATCCGAATCTTTTATACCGAATCTTCCATTTGTTATTGTTTTATGTCCTGCATCCCATTCATCATTTTTTCCTTGCATTAAATCAAACTTTTCATTTCCATGTATAAATGTATCTCCTCGCTTTAGCACGGCATCTTCATGTTTTACAAAATTCGATGTTTCCCTTTTTAATTCTTTAGATAGTTGTTCCATAGTAACAGCGTCTTTTGGTTGAGAACCGAACTTTACATTTGACAACACTTTCCCATGACAATCGATTTCATCACCATCTTGTAAAATACAGTTGTCCTTGATGTATTTCAGGTTTACAGCATCGCCGTCTTCCTTTGGGTATCCAATGTCATTTATTATAAATTTATAAAAAGAAAATCCGCGTTGAGTCTTTTCCGGTATTATAGAATGTAAATATTCTTTATTAACTGAATCTTTATCATTTTTTGGATTTGCCACGTTTGTTATCCTATGATTCCCAGCATCATATGTCTGTCCATCTTTTAAATTATTAACCCACTGCAATTTTAAAGTATTTGAAAGTTCAGATGATAAATACTCTTTATTAATTGCATCAGAACTATCAGTTGGTTTACCAACATTAATTATTCTATGCGATTTGATATCGTAAGTATTCTTGTCTAATTTCAATGATGTAGAAGTAGCTTCTTTAACTGTTTTTAAATTCGCTCCATCAGTATCTTCTTCTGGATCTTTAACTAGTTTTAAACGTTTATTACTTATGTTATAGTCACCTTCAGGAGTTTGTGGTAAACCGCCTCTTTTTCTGTCTTCTCCGACTTGCACCCCTAACGCGGAGTACCGTCCGAACTTGTCGACACTCATGTTAGAACTGATACATTATACGCTTGCAACTCTTTTATATCCGCGGGCAATTATACGACTATGCCGCGATTCCTAAGTTCATCTACCAGAGCCACCCATTCATTATTTAATCCCGTATGACCGGCTTCCATGGCTTCATGTAGTAGTCTCATTCTGTCAACCAATTTATTGATGTCTTTGTAGTAAATCACATTTGTATTGTACAGATTTTTCATCAGTCCTTTACCAGATGTTGAAGTATCTCCTTTACTCTTTTTGCCATGTTGTTCAAGAAGTGATAAATCCATAAGTGATAAAGATTTTCTTTTTAGCGGTTGTTTCACCGCCGGTGCGGTACGTAATGTTGGCAGTTTTCGAGGAGGAAACAGCTTTTTAATAACGATGTTATATTTCGTTGCACGTGAACGATTAATCATTGCATCCTTTGAGTAATTCCTTTTATGAGCGTTGGTATTTTGTAGAATTTCTTTAAAAACAAATAAATCTTTGATTGAATATCTTAGTGGTATGTTTTTAAAAATTAATTCATATAACCCTTTTGTTCCTTTATATTTATGCTCACCAATAATGATGTGATCGTCTTCAGTTATTTCAAGTTTTGAATCACCTATTTTTAATTCATTCCCATCAATCCTTGCTCCGTATATGTGTGATTTACCTAAATTCGGATTTGCTTTCATGTCATGTAGCATTTTCATTATGTATTTCCTTCCAAGAGGTCCATGCTGTAATATATCGCTACTCAATTGAGTTAGATTGGGAATTGATTGTTCTGCTTCAGGTATCGGTTGTTCTTCTTCTTTTTCAACAATTGGTTCTTCTTCTTCTTTTGTTTCTTCTTGCGAAAACTCACTAGCACTTGTATATGAATCATCATCGTCTTTTTTTAACGTTTCTACTTCTTGTTTAGAAACTGGTAGTAAAACATCTCCTTCATAACGAGGTTTACCAATGGTTTTTGATATCTGTTTTAAAGGTTCCGTAATAGGTTTAAATGTAGTCTCTAGGAATTCTTCTCTTTCACTTAAACCCATCCTTAATGCGCGATTCTTCATCCTAATAGAATCACTGAGTGATTTTATTTCTTTCAATAGTTTTTCTTGATTCACCATGTTTACACTATGAAGTCTGATTCATTACTAGACGTACTGCCATTCAATTAATGGATTAATACAAATTTGTCCAACCCTATTCGATATCTTCCATCTTTTATAGCTTCATCTTTCATAATGACGAGAAAGCCATACTTTTCAGCCCACGCTTTGCCGCACATCTCTTTAAATTTATCAAATGTCATATCCGCATTCACATGATCGTTATATATATGTTTCAAATTTGTTTCATCTTGCTTGAATACTATCAACAAATTAGCATTATCTCTTATAAGTTGTTTTGGAATTTTACTGTAGGTTTGACCAATGTAAATACTGTCAATATTATGATGTCTCCCCATTGCAAAATAACTTCTGATTGTATCGTGATTTTCACATGATACATCGTCAAATATAAATACAGAAAATGGTTTAGCTTCATTTGGCTGCATAATTGTTTCACTGGCATTAAACTTGTAGAAATTTACTTCTGGTACACTTGCTAACACTTTATCCAACAACTGGTATTTAGGTTGTTGCAAAGATTTTGAAAAAATGTATATATTATTAAAACGTAGTCCTTTTGGATTAGTTATAAGGTTGAAAACAACATTTGTTTTTCCACAATTTGAAGGACCGGTTATCAAACATCTTATGGAGTTTGGTAGTAGTTCCCCATGTTTACCACGGTTTAACTTGTCACTATCCACTGTCAATTCATCTATGTTATTAATATTAAATCGTTCCTTTTGCTGTACAATATCCATCTTGTTTAAAGGTTCAACACATAATGAATTATTAAAGTATTATACCAAGTCTTTTGTAGGAATCCAAGAATCTTCACTCTTGTCAAATCCCAACCAACGGACTTTAACTTTATCCTTTTTTCTTTGTAAAACCTTTTCGACAAGATATACGTCACCAACTGTTGATTTCAATAGTTCATGCCCATAGAATCCGCCTTGAAGTAGTTCACCTTTGTTGTCCTTTAAAATGTACGTTTCTGGTATTGTCGGCTGCACCTTGTAGATTGTAAATACTTCGTTAGTCCAGTTTGGTAGATATCTCTTACTGAAAACTCCTTTGTATTTACTTATACGCACCTTATCGTTTACTTTAAACTTTTTAGGTTTTAATTTTTCAATTTTGGGAGCAGTATTTTTTTTAATACGCTCTAAAACAAGCTTAGCATTGCCGCTATTTACTTGGATAGGTTTCATACCAATAGTGCGATGATACTTGTTATTGTACTCTTTTATAAGCTGCGGTAATATATCGTACCACACGTACGATCCTCGTTTGGAAAATGTTTTATACATCGCTCCTTTTAATGTTCTATTGAATCGTTCTATTATCGAAGCTTTGACTTCCGAATTTGTAGAATAATGATTTATGTTATATTTTTTCATTAATGCCGCAAATTCCTTATTGAAATATTCTTTTCCATCATCAGTTTGTAAATGTTTGATGACAAGTTTATTTCTTTTAATAGCCGTTTCCATAGCTTTTGTAACACTTTTCCCACTCTTGTCCTTAAGCGGTAAAGCGTCAGCGAGCTTGCTAAAACAGTCTATAATAGCTAATATATATTTAAACCCTTTATTCAATTTACTATGTGGTATCATCTCTATGAGATCGGCTTGGTATAGATCGTTCATTCCTTTTATAACTGTATTCCTTCTTGGAAACTTCCTTCTTGCCGGTTTATGAAGTTCATGTACAATCTTATCCTTCAATCCTTCCATTCTTAGATGTTGTTTCCACGCCGGTTTAAAAAATACTAATCCTCAGACTGGTTTGTCATCTTTTATATCATTAACAAATATGGGTCAAGGCCAAATAATAGCTGTGTAAAAAAGAGGGGGCATGGCATTGGGCTTGCCATGCTCCCCTCTTTTTTACGGAAAGGAAAAAAGGAAGTAGGTGAAAGGACGAAGAACAGGTTTTATTGGTCGATAGGAGTTAATGAATAATGTCCAAAAGGAAGAGTGTGTATATTGTCTTGCTGGATATGCCTCTTGTCATCCTTGTAGCTTAGTGCCCATTTGGTTTGTTTAACACTGTAAACTTGATGGTTGAAGCTTCTTATTGTATTAAAAGTTGCTGTGGTTTCTATATTTTCGAACAGACATCTTTTAAAATGTTCAAATTGTACATTCTTCTTTAGATATGATGTTTTAATGCCTTTTGCCTTCTTTACAACTTGATGTTCTTCTTTCTCACTTATGTATAGTTGAAATGAATAAAGCTTGGACATCAAAGCCACAATCTCTTCCATAGGCGCACCATTGGTCTCATCTTTGAATTTTCCTAAGACTTTCTTGTTTATCCCGTTGTCGTAGTTAGGGTGCTGTTGCGGATAATCAGAAAAATCAAAATCATCTTTATAAACAAAAGTGCGTAGATCTTCATACATATCATTGGTTATAATCCAATAGATGAATGCGTCGGTGTCCATGTATGCAATTCCAATGTTCTCTCTTCCATAATGTTTCACCATTTTATTATAATGAAAATCGTACATATGAGTTTTTGATATATCTAAAATAGACATTCCGACATAAACAGGGCGATCCATCTTAATTGAAATTTTGTTCATAGAAACGGCAACAAGGTTTTCATTAATAATTATTGAAGATGCAAAGTTTGGTTTTTGCACCAACTTTTGTAGTTTTGTTGCGTCATTAACCAATCTTAAATCTTTGTGATTCCTCTTGTTTTCTAATGTTTTACCGAATATTGCATTATTCATCAATTTAAAGAAATCCTTTTGAAAATTGGACGTTGCCGCTGTTCTTCTTCTAGTGTTGTTATCAATATAGGATTTCAACCAACAGGATTGAGAAAATTGTAGCACCCTATTAATTCTGGTAATTTTCAATCCCATCTCTAACGCTTGTTGTACTGTCCAATAATGCGCTACATACCTCGTCTTGTTGGTGAGTGTCATCATTAATTTCGGCCATCTACCAGTAGGAGATATTTCTGTTTTTGCTAATAGCGGCAAGTCATAATGCTGGTCGTGAAGATGTTCCGGGTACTCAAAATCAACGTCAAAGATGTAACCAGTATCTCCGTGTTTAGGGATATCGGCGATGTTATCGATCGAATTTGGATCAACCCATTTAAAATTATCATATGGAAGGGGTTTTGACATAGCCCATCCGTATAGGTTATTTGCGTCAAAATAACCTATAAATGTACTTGGTTGTGACGCGTCATAGTTGGGGAGGTATTTATTGTTGGCTTTTACATATCTGGTTACACTTTGCGTTAATCCTCCTCGGATACCAGACTCTATCATCAACACCATATCTATATCGGTTAGTAGTTGAAGTTTACAGTTTGTTTCTTTTAACATGGCCTGCCATGCCAATCCGGGAGCTGTGTACGAATGAAGAGGGTCTAATCCGTATGCTTTTAAACAGGTATTCCTAAATTCTTCCATTATGTCACATAATAGTGTCACATCCAATTTAACGTAGAAATCCGAATATTCTCCCAAAGTTCTCATCCCTAGTTCATTCCATACCTTACAAGCGTGTTGATAATCTTCCTCACTGATGTCCTCTTCGTATAATTTACTCTTAAAAGCTTCTCTAGGTGGAAGTGAGGTTTCTTCAAATCTTTCCAAACTGTCGATATAATCGTAAGGGAAAACACCTTTGCGAAGAACTAGATCCAATTTATCGTTATTCACAATCTTTCTTGTTTCTATTAAATCTTCTTTCCTGAGGTTATCTGAAAGTCTCGATAAACTGCACGGCATAAACCGGTACGAATCTAAAAATCGTAATTTTATATTTCCAATCTTCTTACTAAAACTTATAAACTTCTCAGTTGTTTCCGCGATAACATCAATCGCACCGTCATCTCTCCCCAATTCTGGTATTATAAAATGACCATCATAACCGCTAAGGTTATGCAGTATTACAGGTATATTTCTAGGAATCTTGTAATTGATGTTGCATCCATTACACGCCGCACCCCTATAATATCCTGTAAGATGATCATGATCCTTAACTTTGTAGTTATTCAAAGTAAACTCATTTTTACATAAAAAACAATGGCTGGCATTTTCATGTTGAATTTCTTCTTCTTCATCCATAGGTATCATTGGCACAATATCGCTATACAAATTTTCTACATTCCTAGCTATTTCATATAGATGATTAAGAAATGTCGCAGCAACATCTTCACCACGGTACACCACAGGTCTTGACGTCAATCCGTACCCATTTAAATGTTCTTCAGCCAATGTGGATTTAACCAATAAACAAAAACTGTTAGGCTTATGCATTTGATATTTTATACTCTTCCTTGCTTCAACGTTTTCATCTTCAATAGGGACAAGTGTTGATTCAAAATCAGCATATACCACTATAGGAATGCGATACTGATGGAACACCTTTTCAAACTGTAAGTATGATTTATTTAATGGTGGTAAGATAATCTTTGCTTCAAAGTGTTCATTACACAGTTGTTTATGTTCTTGTAACCAATGTCGTCCTCCATTTCTTTCTTCTTTAAAACAAAAACATCTTTTACAAATTATTTTTTTGTGTTCATTTTTTGATAGCTGCTTGTTGACAAGTCTTTCAAATGATTTTATCCATACATAGTGTGACACTTCATCCTTTGTAAGTAACAACAAGTCCGTATGATCTGCAAGCTCGTTCTTCACCACTTTTAAAGGAAAAACTTTATTGGAACTGTCCAAACCAAATACGTTAACTGATATTCCGGGATTTTGTTTTTCAAATTTTGAAATATCTTTCAACCCTACCGGGTAAGACATACCTTGAAAATTATATCTATATCTGTAGTCCTCATATTCTTCGCCAGCTCTTTGCGCATCGTGTAATACAAATTTTGAGGTCATAGCATATCGAAAACATTCCATATCTTGATTTTGAACATTTACACATGATTTTGTATCTTTGATCCTTTTCGGAAGTGCGATAAAACTGCTGCCCATCAGCCCATAACCGTGCTTGTGAACTCTTATGTCCATACCTACTACGCTAATTAGACTCCAACCTGATCCTCTTCCTTCGTGTTCTTGAATTTTAGTCAAAATCTCTTCAAGACAATCTTCTATTATTGAATCAATATCCGAATTACCCATGATGGTTCGATTTTTTGTTATAAATCCTCTTGGTGACATTTCTTCTTCTACATTGATAAACATGGCGTCTAGAATCAAACCAAATTTAATAAAGTTTAATCGTTTTAGTTCTTCTTTTAAAATCTTGATCACAATTGGTTTAGCTTCTATAATAAATTGCTCTAACTCCAGATTTTCGTTTTGAATTTTGTGATGCATCACCACTCTACCGGGTAATGCGTGAATACTTAAACTTGGTAGTGTATTAGATGGTCCTGCTGTTACTTCTTCTGAAGATATGTTTTCATTTCTGTTGTGATACAACTCCTTATGAATGTCTAACAATATTTCATCTTCGTAAGTCTCTAAACATATCTCACAACGATGCATTTTAGCGATGTTTATCCTTTGAAATTTAACAGGTAAATGAAATGCGGCCTCTTCATACCGCCTTTTTATGCTGTCTTACCCCCGCCAATTTTAATCTTCTTCTTCTTCTTCGCTATCTGATGGGAATAATTGTCTTGCGCAGAAAACCAATCTTTGACGTATTGATTCTACATCAGGATTGTGACTAGATGTTGGAGTTTCATGATGGACATCTTCAAATTCCAATGGTGGTGGTGGGTATTCATTCTCTGTCAAGTCTATTTGTACATCTTCATGCGCCTCACTTGTTAATTCTTCTTCCATACTGTCAACACTTTCCGCTTCTGAGTTGTCGTCATCCGAATCTTCCATGCCGAGATCTTCTTGTTGAATTTTATATAATATTTCAAAAATAGGTTTCCTACGATAGTCAGTGTTATCCACGGGAGCCATTCCGAATGAATAAAGGAGGCCCTCTTGTGTAGCTACTTATATACTACTATTTTAATAGGTCAAGGTCAACACCTCCTAAAGCGAGAATGGGGAATAGAGCACTAAGTGGCATGTTAGTCCATTACCACAAAGTGATCTATTCCCCACTCTCTAATGTGAGTCCAAATTAGCAGCCAATTATTAAATGTCAATTTGTTATTGTTTTTTTTTTTAACCTTATTACTGTTTATATTAAGTCCAATTGTTTTTACTAACACATAAAATTTTAAATAATTTTGTAGCTTCTTCCACTTCTTCTTTATTCACTGTCTTTCATCACACAGTTCATAGGTTCTTCATCTTCTTGTAGTAGAATTCTTTTGCGTTCATATTCCAACTGCTGTATTCTTTCATTCTTTATGGCCAACTCGACAAGTAGTTGATTGATGTAGTCGGCGGCCATATCGATAGTTCTAGTCCTAACTTCTCCCAATCGAACTCCTGGTATTAGCCTTTGCAGTTTGTAGTATTTTTGTCTTATTCTCGCCTCTCTTGCCTGAGCTGACTCTTTAAAATGACTTTTCTGGACTTTCAAATGTTGTTGATCCTTTTTTGTTGTACTAAGGTCCAAAACATTGTCTCCACTTGCCATGATTCTGGTTCTACTGCGAGATGTGAGAAACAAGAATATTATGAGCGAAATGACTACAACAACGCGTCGAACCTCTTTTATCCACTTTCCCCCACCAAAACGCTTTCCCCCACCATGTTTTTATAGGTCAAGGTCAAATAAACTTAACGCGAGAACGGGGAATAGAGCACTAAGTGGCATGTTATTCCATTACCACAGAGTGATCTATTCCCCGCTCTCTATTCTACATCTAATTTTTTTGTATTTTTCTGTTTTATTTTTTTTTTAAATATTTTTATTTTTTTTTACCCGTCATTATTTACACAGCAGGAGCTTCATACTTTATAGGAGAGTCTTCATCAGGTTCATTAAATGCATTCCACGCATAAGTATCAGGAAGTTCATTAGGTTCCATCTTTAAAACAGGAATTTCACTAGGCGGATTCCATACACCAGTAGTTTTATTTGTCTTCAGTTTGTTTTCTAACACTTCAATTTTGTCCAACAGTTCCAAAATATATTTCTTTGCACCGATCAATGTTTGTATCCTGGTATTGCCAACAGTCAATGAAGGCACTATAAGTTGCAATTGATAGAACGCCATTTTTTCTTTCCTGCACCGTTCCTTACCTAAAGCACTCAATTCCGGATGTGTTATTCGTTTTCCTTTACTTGAGAAATGTAAAACATTACTTGTTGATGGAGTTGAATCTTCTACTGGTTCAGCCATTTTTCTTGCAATGTTCTTCTTAAGAGTTTTAGCAAATAAATGAAACTCCTACTGTGTTTTAACCCTCTTTTAAACACAATTCCCCCCACCATTTCAATTTTCCCCCACCATGTTGTTTAAACAAAAAACCAAACTTCCACTTTTGCATTCACATTATTGTCTTTTAGAAATTTAATAAATTGTGAGCTGGATGACGATATTTGCCTGTTTGATAAATAATCTTTCACCACCTGTTCATCTTTCCCTTCTAATATGTAGCAAAACACTTTCATCAAACTTCCATCATCTTCTTTTGATCTTATAAAGTTTGCAACAAATGTCCATTCTTCATCGAGAATCTTAAAAGTTTTTATTTCCATGTTAAAAGACATCTTTACTCGAGTTATTCTGTGACAGTAATGAAATCAACCTTTACCAAACAACATTTATAACCAATACCCCCACTACTTTTTCCCCCACTATTTTTTCCCCCCACTACTTTTTCCCCCACTTTTTGTTAGACCTCCCCTCCATACCGTTACTCTAGTATGTTCTACACCTAATAAATTTACATAAGACCTGTGCACAGATTGTGCATCTTTCCCGCATAGCTTCAAATCTTATTAGTGGTGCTTTAACACGATGGTCAACGTACCCTCCTTCAAGTTCAAATTCGTCCCAATCATCTATAGCCACTCGTGCACAATCTGGACAAAGCTGGGTCCCATCTGCAAATTTATAAGCAACAATAATGCCGAATCCATAATGTTCTCTTCGATACTCGTGTATTGCATTTCTAACCGTATTGGGAATAAGACATTCTCCTGATCTTATAATGTGATGAAATAAAAAGTCATCACAAATTATTTTTCTCAAACAAATAACAAAAAGACTCTCCATCGTGTTGTAGATGAGAGTAACATTCGTACTAAACTGTTTTACTGCCTACCGCCCGCTTAAATAACTTATCCCCACTACTACTTTCTAGGTCAAGGTCAAACAATATTAACGCGAGAACGGGGAATAGAGCACTAAGTGACATGTTATTCCATTGCCACAAAGTGATCTATTCCCCGCTCTCTATTCTACCTCTACTTTTTTTACATTTTTAATTTTATTGTTTTTTTTTAACATTTTATGTTTTTTTTTTTTTTAACTTAAAATCCTATAATTTCATTTCCTTCTTCTTCGCCTTCTTTAACCACACCTTTGTTACTACACACATTTTTCAAACGTAACAGTTCTTTCTTTATTTTATTGTTTTCATTTTCCAATTGTTTAATTTTTGATTTTTTTTCTTCCAATAGTAGTTTTAGATATTTAATGTAACTACCGGCTACGTGGACAGTTTTCACTCGGTTTTCTCCAAGTCGCATTCCGGGAATTTGAAATTGAAGTCTGTGATATTCCATGTTGATATTAGCCTGGGTTTGTCTTGATTGTTCACTTCTTCTCCTTCTGGTCTCCTCTTCTGCATCAGAGGTAAGCGTATGATACAAAATTGGACGTTGCATCGTAGTCGGCTGCTATTGTAAAAATAAAACTAAATTCAGTCCAACATCACATTTATCCCCTTTCCCCCACCACTTTACCGGTTGTCCCAAAAATGACGAATACATATTTCAACGGTCACGCTAGCACCATTTGTAACAAGATGGTTATAAAGAAAATAAGGATAGTCACAAGATTTAAGATCTTCATTTGCCAACATGAAATCAAATGCTAATTTCCTTGAATATTCATTATGAAATTTTTCATGAACACTAATTAGAATTCCAGCCTTTTCAAACTTATAACCAATGTCTGGGATTTTCTTACAATCATCTATGTCCAGAATTGGAAAATAATATGTGAAGGAGTTCACCGGTGGTACCCACACTCTATCACACTCTTCACAAAACACTTTGTACATTCTCGCTCGCTCATCCATTTTGAAATGATTTTTACTTATGCCAGACTACCGTTTAAATAGCCTACTACCTCATCTTTCCCCCCACCATTTTTATTCCAAATTTGTTTCCTCATGTTGCGGAGTATCAATAACATGGGCAGCGGCATTCCAGAGTTGTGACTGCTGTTCTTCTTCACCTTCAGATTCTGTTAATTCTTCCGGTTGGTGCATAAAGGATACATTTGAATTTGAAGGGGGTCCAATATCATTGTTCATTTGTTCATTTAAATTTAAAAATTCTCCAACTATTTCTTCCAAAAACTGTCCAAACGTAATATTTACCTCTTGCTCTACTTCTTCATCTTCTGCCATCTCACGATCTATAACAATTTCAGTGATGTAAATAAAAGTGGTATCTCTCGGAGACATGGTTTAAAAAAAAAAGAACATGTGGCTCCAGTAACAGTTACACGAAAAATGAACAGGATTGTGTGGAACCCTCGCTTATATAGGAGACTGGAAGGGGGGGGGGGGGGGGGGAAGGGGTAAAGTCACTTATAAAAATTTGTAACTTGCCTTGCTCTAATTACTCTTCCGCAGACAGCTTGTATTGCATTGCAACCACTTCCACCTCTATCTTCATGCCTTCTACAAGATTACGTACGTGCAGCATCCATGGAAACAGTATTTCTAAAACTTCAATCCTTACTCGACATGCACACAATACTTTGTACGCATCACGACGGTACACAAACACACTAACCCCCATGCCCATATCCCTCATTATGTTTTGTTCAATTTTCAAAAATAACCTATACAATAGCGGCCAAACTTCTGTGTGCTCAGCAAAAAACGAATCCAGTCTCTTATACATGTTGAACGTATAGCAACAAGACAAATAATGAGCAAACACATGTGATAGCTGCTTTTATAACGTTCGCCAGTACAGTAAAAATTTAGGGGGGGGGGGGGGGGGGGGTATGATTTTTTAGTGGGATGTTAAAAATTAGTAGTTTAAAACCAAAGCCGAAAAGTAATGATTAAACCCTATATTTTCTTCTAATTGCAAATACTCCACATATGCCTCCGCCCATAGCCATAACAGATCAATGTTACGCCAATATACACCAAAGGTGGGCCTATCATCAACTAAAATTGGAGATGCTATGTTCACTAATCTTCCGTTTTCTATCCATGTCATAGCTTCAATTACAAACCTTCCTATAATATCCATTGGAGAATTAATATCCAAAAATATTCTTGTAACAACATTTTCACTTAACAAGGGCACTTCAATTTCTTCATTGTTTTCCTCGTCGTTTTCTTCATCCACCTCCAATACTTCTCCAATCTTTGTACATTTATTATAAAATATTGGAACATCTCGGGGAGACATGTTCGCGTTCGCTCTAACTATTATTAGCAAGGAATGGCTCCAACACAAACCGCCACACTCTTATATAGCCAAGTCAATGAAAAATCAGTGGGGGGGGGGGGGGGGGGGGTTCAAGTTCAAGGTCACACAGGAGTTTGACTTATGTAGTGACCACTCATGACTAATCTTGCGTATGAATCTTACAATTCATACGCCTAATCTGTGTATTAGGTGGTCCTGAAAAGGACCGTTTTTTTCGGGTTTTCACAAACCCCTCCTTAGACTAACGTGATGTTAAACCAGTTATTATGCTCTTCATTCCCCCTGAACTCATTAAACGACTCCCCCCATTGCCAGATGAATTCGGCAGTGTCCGGTGTAATGTACACAATCGGGCTTCCAAGGAACAACATTGGAGATATAATCACGATTGTTCTGCCCGACTCCAACCAATGTACTGCTTCCCAGATGTACGGGTCAATAGTGTCGTCCGGTTCAAGTTTTATACATCTAAGTTTTTCATCAATCAGTTGTTCTTCTTCTTCTTCATCCGATGTCTGTTCTTCTTCCTCTTCCTCTATTTCCAAAACTTCTTCGGACTCAGTACATTTGTTGTAAAATGATGCACCATCCAGTGGAGCCATGTTCGCTGTACAGTGGGTAGGCGAGCAATGTTCCAACAGCAGGTGTGCGACTGTTTATTGAAAGTAGGTCAATGCAAAATAAGAGAAAGTTGGCAGGGGAAGGATGTTTGTGACGTACGCCGGGGGGGGGGGGGGGGGGGGGGGGGGGGTTTCGTCAATGTCAAGGTCATATGAAAGTAGGTCACGGGACTTAGAGCGGCCAAAAAATAATGGGAGAGAAACGCAGCGCACTTATCATAGCGCTGGTTTCTCTCCCATTATTTTTTGCCAACAATTTGGGATTTTGAAAAAAGCTAAGATTTTCTAATAATTACTTCGCCCCCACCTAGTCCAACCATCCTCACCTTTGAAGAGAAAGTCTTTCGCATCAAGTGTATTGATCGCTTTTTTGGTTCTTAGAGGTACGGAGAGCTTTATTACCCACTTATAGCCGTTACACCCTATTACAATTCTATTGCTCTTATCCGTTCTACTTACAAAAAAGTACCTCAAACCTTCCTTCAATCTCTTCAACCTGGTGGGAGGGTAAGACTTGTGGGAGACCACAGTCAGTTGTGGCGCAGAAATGTGTTTCACGACATGTAAACGGCAATACTTTTCGTTTAAAACACATTTCTTACCACAAACTGATCCTTTTTTAAGACCCTTACAAAGCACTTCAGGACATTTACGCGGATTTTTAAATGCCCTGCGTCGCTCTTTCATTAATAATTGATAACGCTCTGAAGGAGCAATTTTGAAAAGCTTCTTTTTTCGCTCTAAAACAGGAATGATAGGACGAGGAGGGGTAGATTCAGAAATAGGGGTGATTAGTGGTGGCAAGGAAATATAAGGACGAATAAAATTGAGAAGTGAAGGTGTATCAGGACGAAGAGGCTCAACAGTTCTTGCCACATCCGTCACTTTCTTCTGCGGTGGTGGTGCCATTACTGCAGATCCATCTTCTGACGGCTGCTCCTCATGGATTGGTGACGGAGGTGGGGAGAAGATGCTCCCAAGAACTGTCATCGCTTGCAGAAGAATGTTGGCCGGAGCTGGACTTCTGGATGTGGAAGGTGGTGTCTCCATCTGCTGCAGCATGTGCTCCGGCACATTCTTCAAACGGAGTCTCTTCGCTGGTGCGACAGGTGGTGAAGTGGTAGTGGTGCTGGTAGTGTTGGCAGTGGTACTGGAAGTAGACGACATGGCTCTGATGCGGCAGCGTTGGCGGCTGGAATCAGAATAAACGGACCCGTTAGTCGACCTCGCTTAAATAATCACACAGCACACGCAACAAGTGAAAGTGACCTCGGCCGGGGGGGGGGGGGGGGGGGTTCCGGTTCCGGTTGAGGGGGGGGGGGGGGGGTTATGCATGAGTGAATTGAGGTCAAGGTCACCAAAAAATAATAATGATCCAAGGTGATGGAGGCGGCCAGGACCGTCTCCACCACCCTGTGTTCCTCAAACACTCCCAATCCCAACCCAAAAAGTTACGTCTTGCTAGGGATCCCGATTTTTGGCCCGCACGCACGTGGCGATCCAGTTTGGTAGTCTGTGATACGGGCGGCCAGCCTCGGGCCTGGGCACTGGACTTGACCATTCCAATTTTACAATAGGGACTCTGGAACAGGTAATGCAAGACGCAACTCTAACCTCCCACCCTTAATCTAAACCCACCCAATCATATTTTTGCCTGACCAAAATCAAAAACAAAAATCAAAAACAATAAAAATATGCGCTGCCTAAGGCACAACGCGCATGTCCCACCCATATTTAATGAAGTTCAATCGAACTTCTTTAATTTACATTTACATTTTAATTTAATCTACCCATCCTAACAGCTAGCTGTGGAATATAAAAAATTATTAGTACACAGATGAACACAGACATGGACACACACACACACACACACACACACACCATAACCCAATACTTAAAATTAAAAAACACATTTCTTAAACATAAATAAATACCATAACACACCTTAATGCTAACATCGCAATGCGCAAGTTAAACCTTACAACTAACACATCTTAAGACTAAAACCAAATAACGCTTTGCATAAAAACCATAGACACACACACAGACACAACAAATATTAAATAGTAATAGCCTAACAACAAGAGTAACTCAAATATATATCGGCCGCTTATACATTTGAGCTGCCCTCTGAGTTGAGTCGGACTGCCGCGTCCGGAGTTCCGAGCCCAACTGCGGCGGCAATAGTCGTCGGGGTGGTTCTCGGTTCGCAGAGTGGTGGGGGCGGCGGTAGGGGTTTAAGGGGGGTATGGAACCTTCCAGCAACGTCAATGGAAAATTCCAAACGGATGTGCTTTGTTACATGTGGGTCGGGCAAAACGCAGGTGGAGCCTTGTATCTCTCAATTTGCATTAGATAACATCAAATTACATCCGCTGACAAGTAGGAGCCTTGTACCTCTCTATTTGCATTTGATAGCATCAAATTACATCCGCAGCTTTCCCCATCGCATAACAGCATAATTATCGTCGATTGTTATCCACCCTCTTCCGACGCTTAATTATAGTTGCAACGGAAGTAAACCTCCGGTACACGCAACTTGTTTTTAACATACAATAGACTATTGTTTGCAAATGCACACATAATCCTTGGCCTGGTTGGTACTTCTTACACGCTACACCTAAGACGTTGTGACGTCGGGGGGGGGGGGGGGGGGGGGGGGTTCCGGTCCGGAAGGGGGGGGGGGGGGGGGGGGTCATGCATGAGTAACCATCCGCGTGCATATAACCGAAGGAAAGCTCGCGCGCCGCCCATATAGAGGGCTGGCACCCCAGCGGTAAACAACAAATCCGTAAGTTTATAGCATATAGTACTATAACATATGATTTATTTTTAACACTTAACATTTTAATTTTTTACACTATTTCTTAACACTACAACAATCATTTTATAAATCACACTTTTATTTTCGCGTCTATTTTCCATTTTTTGTTTTAACTAAATATGCTAATTAACATCGCGTGCAGGCAACTCACACTGATTAATTGCAGGTTCCATTCTTACACACCTGTTTCCTCCTTACTATGCAAATTACTCTCTTACTTTAGCGACACTTAAACTCTAACCGCTACTTCTCGCTCATATTAATATAGTTAGTGCTACACTACAGGATTTACCTGTGCAATGGTGCACGCAATGTTTCCTGCACGTCTGCAGGTAATACACCTTACACCCGTCTACTATTATACTTATTGCTACATTATACGAGACATTTCTTGCACGCCTGCAGATAATACACTTGCTAACCGTCTACTATTATAATTATTGCTACAGTACAAGAGACATTTCTTGCTCACCTGCAGGTTATACACTTTACAACCGGCTACTATTATAGTTATCACTACACCATAAGATTAAGCCGTACACATGGTTAATGCAATCCTACTTCATCGTGCACGGAGCATTTCTTGCACACCTACACCTTATGCACTTTACTACCGTCTAATATAACAATTACTGCTATGATACGGTAGTTACCTGTTCAATCACAGTTGCGGCCTCACTTGCTTATCCACAGGCCGATACTCGAAATCCTACAACTGAATAATTAATTACTTAACTTCCGCTATTACCAATACTTTTTCTTAAACTATCCGTCTCTTCCTCCGACTCTTGTTACCTTAGCCGCGGCCGACTGACAAATAACCGAGCTCCCGCAACCCTCGCTCTTTTATGCGGTTTTCTCGGGGAGGGGGTTGGAGGGGCGTCGCACATGACTCATCGATCGCATAAAAAGGGGGGTTGCCGCCGCGCGCGTGCCATTTCGGTGGCGGCATCGGTCGGGTGAGGTACTATCCGTAGGTCTCTGACGCTTTTATAACTAACGCTTATTACTTTAAAATGTGTTTCCGCTTTATATGCTAATTAGTTTCTATATATTCGGACACAATCGCGGCCGCCGACCATTTGCCGGCTTACTCTCAAGCGGTTCACATGTAACATCATGGCTTCCCACACTTTACAGCTGAAACTTTTGCGCACAAAACATATTTTACAACAGCATTCTACACCTGCAGTTTCAAAACCGCGTAGTACGGTGGCTAGACTTAAAAAACGGTTCAGGTTTCACCCGTTGTATTTTGCACCACCTCAACTTGACAACGCTTGCACTATTGATACTATTCTACAGACAGTCTTGACTGAAATGGTGAAGTACCAACATTTCCCTCTTGTCACGCCTATTGACGGCCCCGTCCAATTCTTCTTCTTCACCGTCTTACCGGGTCTATATTATCGGACATCCTCCGACTCGTGTCTCATTGCGCTCTATCGCCTCACACGGTAAACAGCTACGACCTCTCGTCTCTCTCTCTTGCACGCATGGACACACAACAGGGTTCACCGGTGCAGTCCCCTGACGTGACTTCCACTACGGATACTACTGCACGTCCGACAGACGGTTCCGCCACGCCTACAACGGACGCCGGCTCCCGCCCGGTACAGAGCGATGCGGTGACCACTACTGCTGCAAACGACGTGGAGGCTATTCTACGATCACTGATGGGGTTCGATTAAAATAAATAAACGAAAAAATAAAAAAAAAAACAACCCCTCCCTCGGCCCGCCCGCTCCCGCTCCGATCCGACCCGTCCCGAGTCCCCGCCCCGACTGAGCCCCTGCGGCTCCCACTTTTTTAAAACTCCCTCCGGATGGCCTTGACCCACTTACAAAACACACCCATCACTGTCAACCACAACTGCCGGTTCGAACCGCTTGGCCTTGACCTGCGCCAGAACCGGCAAAACCCCACTACTAGGGTTTTATGGACATGAAATGTTAAAATCAACAGTAGGCGATGTATATTTAGTTGAAAAGGTGTTGCAACGGAAAAAAGATAAGGTTAAAGTACGATGGTAAGGATTTAATAAGACGGAAGATTCTTGGATACCTAAAAAGGATTTGATATAACGATGGAGAATCATTTTAGGTTGAACCATTACAAAGGATGGAGATAATACCACAAAAGGAGAGTTTTACTATTAATAATATAGATGAACTCACAGTGGATAATTCAGAATTCAATAGTGGGAAACATGGCAATTTGTTACCAAACACCGTGCGCTGTCTGGTTACCGGACCTTCCAACTGTGGAAAAACTAATGTAGTATTCAATTTAATTACAAACCCTAAAGGATTACGTTTTAATAATCTATATGTATTTTCAAAATCACTACAACAACCAAAATATCAATTATTGGAAAAGATACTGAATAATGTGCCTGAAGTTAAATACTTAAAATTTAATGCAAGCGAGAGTGTCATGCAACCACAAGAAGCTAAACCATTCTCTGTGTTCATATTTGACGATGTATCTTGTGAAAACCAAAACACAATAAGGAATTACTTCGCTATGGGTCGACATAACAACATAGATAGCATTTATATTGGCCAAACTTACAGCAAAATACCTAAACAACTTATTAGAGACAATGCAAACATGTTGATTGTATTTAAACAGGATGAAACCAACCTAAAACATATATATTTTGATCATGTAAATGCGGATATGACATTTGAACGATTTAAAGAGTTATGTGGAAAGGCTTGGGCTGAAAAGTATGGGTTCCTAACAATTATGAAGGAACAACCGCTAAACAATGGTCGATACAGGATAAAATTTGATAAATTTATATCAATACATTGAACGTGGTATAAAACATTCATTGTTGTACAACACGTCTTGCTACAAACATGGTTAACCAAGAAAAATTAGTAAAAGAAATAAAATCACTTAGTGATTCTATTCGGGCTAAAAACAGAGCATTAAAACTAGGTATTAGCGAGAGGGAGAAATTCCTTGAATCTACTTTTAAACCTATTACTGAACCCTTGAAACAGTTAAACAAAAAATTCGCTAAACCTGTATTGGAAGGAGATGAGATTGCACCTATCACAAAGTTTGAAAGAGAAAGTGTAAAATATGAAGGTTTTAGTGATGAAGACCCGGAATCCTCTACATATAGTGGCTTTACCGGAGCAGAATCTGAAAGAGAGCTAGAATGACCAGGATATAGTGAAAGGGGACCTGAAGAAGCACCAACTGCTAGTGAAGAGGAAAAAGAGAAGAGGCAAGAGAAGGACCGTCAAACATAAGCTTGTTGGGTGAAAACATTCATAACAAAGGACCTTTAGGAAGGAAATATATGGTAAAAATGTTAGCTGGAACAAATCCTAATAAAAATTACCATAGTTATGGGGCAAGATTAACAGAAGACGGTTTAATGATAGGTATTAGCCCGTTAAACGTTGACGAACATGATAATATTGTTATTGGTGATCAAAGGTATAATGGCACAAAAGGATTATTTGAATTATTATTTGAAAACAAGCCTTCAGTATCGTTAGTGAAAGAAAAAGACATGGAAGCATATAAAAAGATTTTGGAACAGACTTATGCATACAAAAGGAAGTATTCACCTAACCAGCCACTTTTTAGATCTAAGTCTTTCAAATATAAAGAATTTGTATCCAAGTTAGTACCAACAACTAGAAAACAAGCAATGCCATTAGTGCCAAGGAAATCTGTAAAACGGAGGTTTGTGGCATCCACTTTGGATGTAAGTGCTCAGGAACCAAGAAAAAGAAGTAAGTCCGTTAGGGGTACAGGTTTAATGAAGAAATTATATAACACAAATGTGATTTATTACAATAATATCAATAAATTGGTGGATAGAATGAAACTAATACATGAAGCTAAAGAAGCGGGTCATACTGGATTGGAAAACGAATGGGTGGCTTTAGTGGATGAACTCCGAAACCGTGGGGTAATCTCATAAAAATGCGTTACTTCCTAGAGTACTATTCAGTTGCACCATGAGTGTCGACAAGTTCGGACGTTACTCCTCGGATGGGTTATATTATGCGAATAGTTTAAAAAGAAGAGCTGGTTTACCACAAACACCCGATGGGGATTATGATATGAGTAATAAAAGGTTAAAAAACATAAAAGATCCTACGGATGAAAACGATGCAATAAATTTAAAAATATTAAAGGAAAAGATATCGCCAACATTAAGACTACAGAATAACACTTATAATGCAGAAAATCATAGAATTATCAACGTTGGTAAACCAAATCAAAACGGTGATGCAATAAACAGAGGTTATTTGTCATCCGAATTGAAAAATACGTTAAAATTCCATTGGAAAAACGTATAGTGCTAACAATAAACGTATATCCAACGTAGATGACCCTAAAAAGGAAAAAGACAGCGTAAATAAACTCTATTTACATTCTATAATACCTGAAAAGACAAAAGATGGATTTTCTTTTTATAAATTTGTTATTAACGATATAGGTTATCCAAAAAATGAAAATGATGCTGTAAATCTCAAATATATAAAAGATCATTGTGTCATACGTGATGTGGGAGTTATCGATTGTCTTGGTAATTGTTTGGCTAATGTAAAAGATGGATCAGCACCATCAGATGGTGCAACAGTAGGTCAAATGATGGAAACCTTAAAACAAGAAACAACCTCTTTTGTAAAACAAGATCAAGTAGTATCGAAGCAAGGGGATGAATTTGTTCAAGGTAATGAAAAATTTAATTTATTAACATACAAAAATAATGCTTGGGATTGCATGGATAAAAAGTTATCAAATATGGGATGGGGTTATAATAAACATGACGCAGCTGCTTTATCACAAACCGTACATCTAGATCCAGATCATTATTTTAGATTTTTTACATGTAATAATAGAGCAATAAAAAACATGCAACATGGAAGAGATCCAAATGATGCTGCAACTGTAGGACAGACCATCACAACATCATTTAAGGATAGTAAAGTGTATACTTGTAATAATGAACGTATAACAGACCTTAAAGACCCTGAACATGTGGATAATGCCGTCACTGTTAATTTTCTTGTAAAAGTCTTAGGTAATGCGTTATTTGATTTTCACAATCATTTTACACCGGATATTCTTCAAGGAAAATCGGGTCATAATACTTATGCTGAATCCGCGAGAGGTGGTTGGATTAAAAGGGAAATTTTTAATAAATACTTTATTAACCCTAATACGCAAAAGTTTAGATCATCAGATTGGGGTGATGTTGATATTTAATATAAGATCACAATAAACGACTTCATTTATGTCCAACTCGTCATAGAGTTAACACATGAGTTGCACATTGCGATTATAAAAGGACAATAATGACGTTCAAGTACATCAGTCCATATCGAGACACTGCAAGGAAAGGAGGTGGGATCACGTCCACAGCGGTTTCTCTGTTAAGTAAAGCTTTAAAACAAATTCCAGTAGGATCCATAGTAAATAGAGCAATAGACGCATTGCCATACGAATTTCATATACCGGGAGGTTATCAGTATTGCGGACCAGGAACTAAATTGAAAAAACGACTGGAAAGAGGCGATCCAGGCATAAATAAGTTAGATCAGGCTTGTAAAGAACACGATATCGCATATTCCACGTTTGCCGATTCAAAAAATAGATCAATAGCAGACAGAAAGCTTGCGGACATAAGTAGTGGGGAATGGGGGCTTTTGGCTCAGTTCAAGGTCACCTGAGGTATGACGTCATCGATGACGTCATCGAGGTCATTGACCTCATTGATGACGTCATCGATTGCATCATCGATGACGTCATCACCAATGACGTCACTTCCATGACGTCACACCCATGACGTCACAGAAATGACGTGCTGATGACGTCATCACCCCTTACGTCACCATGATGACGTCATCGATGTCACAAAGGTCAAGGTCACGCTGAAACCTAAAATTTTTTGGCACTTTTGCTGTTTCTCGCACTACGCTCCGAGTTTCAGTCACAGTTACCATGACCTTGACGACTTGGAGCGAATTTGCGATGAGAAACAGCAAAAGTGCTGAGGAAACTTGAAGTTTGCAACGTGACTCTGCCTAAACCGTCATGTGACACCGCTCGGGTGACCTTGAAATGACCCAGAAGCCCCCATTCGACCATTACTACAACCGCGATGTGCACCCTACGACAGACACCGAGCGACTGACTGTCCGGCTCCGCGCACTCTAGGTATATGGGAAGTGGTGGGGGAATTGCGATGACCTTGGGAAAGTTAAAAATGCCAAGTCAGGTAGCACTGTTTCGGTGCTACCTTAAATTTACATGTTAAAGTGTGATAACCTTGAGGTTGACTGTAAATTTGGGACTTAGGATTGTTTTTAAAGATGTATCTAAAGAATCTTCAGATTTGAGTCAACACTTAGAAAAATTTACTCTTAGTAAAACTGTTTAATGTGTATTTGCCAGAGTTTAAGTGTGGTGACCTTGAAATACCCGAAATTGTCAGGAATTGGAGTAGCAACCGCGATGTGCACCCTACGACAGACACCGAGCGACTGACTGTCAGGCCCCGCACACTCTAGGTATATTGGAAGTGGTGGGGGGAACTGCGATGACCTTGGGAAACTTTTAAATCTCAAGCAAGGGAGCACCGTTTTGGTGCTACCTTAATTGTACATGTTTATTAGTTGGAGTTAAAGTGTGATGACTCTGAGACTGTTTCAAAGATTTATCCAAAGTACCTCCAGGTTTGAACCAACACTTAGAAAAATTACTCTTTGTAGCCTATAACAACTTGATGTTGTTTCCATAGTTTAAGTGTGTTGACCTTGAACTGGTTAAAACGAAAACTTTAATAATTGAAAACCGCACAGTGGAGTGCATGATACAGATGCGCACCCCATGACAGTCGGCGAGCGACTGACTCTCAGACCTTGCGTACTCTAGGCATATGGGAAGTGGTGGAGGAAATCTCAAGGTCATACAAACGGAGTTTTAAAAAAGTCAAAGAGTAGAGAGACTACTCTACTCTTCAGAGTTAAAGTTGTCTTGGTACAACAATTCGATGTTGTCTCAGAGTTAAAGTGTGACGACCTTGAGCATAATAGTTAAAGTTTTCTTTGTAAGACAATTCGATATCGTCCCAGAGTTAAAGTGTAATGACCTTGAGGTTGACTGTAAACTTGGGACTTAGGATTGTCTTTAAAGATGTATGCAAAGAATCTTCAGATTTGAGTCAACACTTAGAAAAATTTACTCTTAGTACAACTGTTTAATGTGTATTTGCCAGAGTTTAAGTATGATGACCTTGAGTCAAAACACAGAAATACTAGAAGTCGATATCGTCCCAGAGTTAAAGTGTATTGACCTAGATTCAAAACTTGTAAAAATACTTACATGTATAGAGTTGGAGAACAGCGATGCTTACCGCATGCAAGCCTGAGACACACTGGCTGAGCACCGTAGCGTAGCGTAGGGACTCGACTATGGTGGGGGTACTGCCAACACTTAGAGTAGAAGTGTAGTGGGTGACCTTGAACCACCCCTGAGGGGTGCCCCCCCCCCGTCTCCATTTTTTTGGGGGGCGGACCCCCCCCCCACCCCCCCCCCCCGAGGGGCGAACCCCCCCCCCCGTCTCCATTTTTTGGGGGGCGGAACCCCCCCCCCCGAGGGGCGAACCCCCCCCCCCCCCGTCTCCATTTTTTGGGGGGCGGAACCCCCCCCCCCCGAGGGGCGAACCCCCCCCCCCCCCCCCCCGAGGGGCGAGCCCCGCCCCCGCCCCATGCCGGCCGCCTCCGCCCCATGACGTAGTGACGTGGGGCGACCGGTGGGGATATAAGGCGGCCCGGCCACAGCCGCCTCGCAGTCCGCTCCCGAGCGTTGAACGTGAACGATCGGGACGGACCGCCATGGGCATCACTAAACACTGAAAGGCGCCTTCACTGTTTAGCGAAGTCTAATGTAACTTTAAGACTTGTATTAGTTTTAAGACTTTAACTTTAAGACTTGTATTAGTTTTAAGACTTGTATTAGTTTTAAGACTTGTATTAGTTTTAAGACTTGTATTAGTTCTAAGATATTGGGTTTTGGTGTTGGGAATTGTTTTATATTTGAGTGTTTTTAATTGTACCCTATGTGTTTAATGTGTATGTTCCAGCATTTACCATGTTGAGCTCAACTTATTCCGTAAGTGTGTTATATTATAGAAAGTTATTACAGAATAAGTATTCCCCTTGAACATTTTCACACCTCAAAATTAAATTTTAAAGTCAGGGAACGGGAGTAGACCCCCGTGTAAAATCATTTTATACCAACGCTAGCATGGGTCCTCTCAGGCATGCAAAAGGTTGCGGCTGGGTTGGGAACCGGTCCGTTTGTACGCTGGCAGGCAAAAGGTTGCGGCGGCCTCTGCACTCGGACCGAGGACGTAAGCCACTAGGGCTGTCCTCAACCTCTCTCAAAATTATTTTAATGAAACTTTGTTAGCTATTTGAGATTTTGTCCCCAAACTTATTCTGTAATATTTCTTTATACGTGTTTATTTATTAACTTATTCTGTGTGTTATATTTATTTAATGTGTATACGCTTGTTTTAGCACTCCCCCTTGAGCTTTTTCACAGCTCAAACTAAAGTGTAAAGACAGGGAACGGGAGTAGGCCCCCGTGTAAAATCATTTTATATCAACGCTAGCATGGGTCCTCTCAGGCATGCAAAAGGTTGCGGCTGGGTTGGGAACCGGTCCGTTTGTACGCTGGCAGGCAAAAGGTTGCGGCGGCCTCTGCACTCGGACCGAGGACGTAAAGCCGCTAGGGCTGTCCTCAACCTCTGTTTCCCTTCTGGAAACTCAAAATTATGTAAATGAATCTTTGTTAGCTATTTGTGTTTTTGTCCCCAAGGCCCCCGAACATTCGTGGTTCGCCATGGATGTACGGGGGCCGAATTTTTTTAATGTGTGTGTGTCCTTGACCTAGTAAGTACTTGTACAAAATTACTGCATTGCTAAACTTACTAATAAAGATAGGGAACGGGAGTAGGCCCCCGTGTAAAATCATTTTATACCAACGCTAGCATGGGTCCTCTCAGGCATGCAAAAGGTTGCGGCTGGGTTGGGAACCGGTCCGTTTGTACGCTGGCAGGCAAAAGGTTGCGGCGGCCCTGCACTCGGACCGAGGACGTAAAGCCACTAGGGCTGTCCTCAACCTCTCTCAAAATAATGTAAATGAATCTTTGTTAGCTATTGAAAAAGTTAGCAATGCAGTAAATGTTTAAAAGTCTTGCGTGGTGAAGGTCAGACAACATTGGATGTTTGCTGTTGTCATAGTTGGATCTCTTCGGAGGCTTCAGCGATGACAACCTAAATGCCCCAGGTGGGGCTTTATTTTTTTAAACTTTTTTCGTGACCTTGACCTAAATTCCTAACGGTTAGGTATAACTAACATACAAGTCTGCTGTTGTCCATAGTTGGGTCTCTTCGGAGGCTACAGCGATGGCAACCTAAATGCCCCAGGTGGGGCTTTATTTTTTTAAAGTTTTTTAGTGACCTTGACCTAAATATAGTAAAGCCTCGTCTCCATTTTTAGGGGGAGACTCAGACTTAAAGTAGAAGTGTAGTCGGTGAACCACCCCTGAGGGGCGAACCCCCCCCCCCAAGGGGCAAGCCCCGCCCCCGCCCCTCTGGACTTAGAATATTTTCGTAGATGTAAATGAAGTACCTCCAGGTTTGAGCCAACACTTAGCAAATTTTACTTTTATCTGAGACACTCAGAGTAGACAGACTTAGAGTAGAAGTGTAGTCGGTGAACCACCCCTGAGTTGCGACCCCACCCCCCCCCCCGTCTCCATTTTTTGAGGGGCGAACCCCCCCCCCCAAGGGGCGAGCCCCGCCCCCGCCCCTCTGGACTTAGAATATTTTCGTTGATGTAAATGAAGTACCTACAGGTTTGAGCCAACACTTAGAAAATTTTACTTTTTCTGAGACACTCAGACTTAGAGTAGAAGTGTAGTTGGTGACCTTGAACCACCCCTGAGGGGCGGACCCCCCCCCCCCCGTCTCCATTTTGTTGGGGGCGGCCCCCCCCCCGCATCCGCCCCCGCCCCTCTGGACTTAGAATATTTCCGTAGATGTAAATGAAGTACCTACAGGTTTGAGCCAACACTTAGAAAACTTTACTGTTGGTATATTGGTATAGCAGTTCGATGGTTCGCTAGAGTTTAAGTCCGCTGACCTAGAAGTTGAAGTAGAGGGTGACCTTGGACTGAGACAAGAAGTAATCGTGTGGGTACGAATAAAACCCGCAATGGTTGCAGTACAGATTGCATTTCTTATTAAAACCATCACAGGTTGTAAAAAAAAAGAAAAACATGATTATTTCATGACACTATTCATAATACTACATGTTTTATGAATATTACAGTGCAGTCAGTATTCCAGAAACCATTTATTAAATAAATTGTGTTTAAAACCTGATCTTTTAACAATTTATGGAATATAAACCTTATTTATCTAACTTAACGCTTGTTAATATATTTATTTAAAGTGTTTGTTTAAATCTATCTTAATCCAATGTTTTCCAACGGTGACCTTGACCTATAGTCCACTTTTCCCCCACCCCTCCATTGCCGTTATAAAAGGGCGCGGCCAAGTGTGCCACTCATTATTGCGTGGACATTCACCGAGTGCACACTCCAAGCCAAACTGTAAAAATGGCCCTTTGCGATATTTGTGGTGAGTTTTTCCAAGACGAAGATATCTTTGTTTTACACCGAGAATTGCATCATGAAGAGGACAGAAAAGAAGAGATTGTAGTAAGTGAAGAAGACTTGGATGCGATTGATCGGTTTTTGGAAAACCATCATAATCAGATGGATGAATTGGATAGCTATCTACAGTTACACCAAGAATTGCATCATGAAGAGGACAGAAAAGAAGAGATTGTAGTAAGTGAAGAAGACTTGGATGCGATTGATCGGTTTTTGGAAAAACCTCAGAAGCAGGACTGGGCTAGCTATTTACAGTTAATGCAAAGAAGAAGACCAAGTGTTATTCAATTTGCCGGAGCTGGACCATCTACAGCTGGAGGATTTATTCAAGAAGAGAAAATGGAAGAAGAAGATACGGAAGAAGAAGTGGAAGATGTAAGACAACTGCGTACCCAAGAAGAGGATATGGAAGATATAAGACAACTGCGCACTACAGCCTTGCCAGGACCAGTTGTAATTCATTTCAAAATTAATAACGTGCAATTAGAATTGGAAAATTTTATAAGTCAAGCTAAAAAGCTAGTTGTAAAAACATTGACGGAAGAATTGGCAAGATTGAACTTTATTAAATTTGGATTGGTGTTGGAGGCTATGTTTACTAATACCGATGGTGAAAATTCACCGAGAGCATTCATTGCTAAAAACCGAACCCTTACAACCACATCTGATATCAACGAAATTTTAGAAGAATGTTTGGTTGAACTGCTAGTGAAACTTCAAGAACATGAAGGAAGAGGATCCGGCTGGACGCTATCATCAATTGAAGGTATGGATGTGAGGGTTCACAAGCATGGATATGGTATGAGAGGAAGCAGCTTTATCCCTCTACCAAAGGTGATCCGAGATACAAGATCATGTATCAATGTGAAAAATGAGGATAATGAATGTTTCCGGTATGAAATGTTAGCAAAATATGTGGGACATAATGCCATTAGACCTAGCATAGCATACGAAGCTGTTCAACACCGCTATAACTTCCAAGGTATGTCGTATCCTGTTAGTCTTAATGATGTTGCTAAATTTGAAAGAAAAAACCCAGGAGTTTCAGTTAATGTGTTTGGTTTAGACGAATCAAATAACGTATACCCGTTACGAGTTACAAAGACTGAATGTCAAAATCATACAGATTTGCTGCTATTGACCAAAGGTGAAATATCACATTATGTTTACATCAAGAACTTTGAAACTTTGGTTGGACGACAAGTGACTAAAAAGAAAATTAGAGTAACAGTGTGTAAGAGATGCTTTTGTTTTACAAATAAAGACTCGAGACGTGGAGGATCGGAGTGGTTGTCGGAACACCAGCGGCTTTGTAATGACAACTATGAAGTGAAGATTAGTCTGCCACCACCATCTAAAGCATTTGTCCAGTTCAATAAAACAGTTCACCAATACCGGATTCCACTAGTTATCTACGCTGACTTTGAATCCACGTTAGTGCCGCAGGAACTTCCGGATGGTGAAGTAACTAGAAGAACCAAATATCAATTGCATCAACCTAACAGTTTTTGCTTATTGGTGAAATCTACTTTGCCTGAAGAACAATTGCAAGACTATGGCTTAACATCCACTCCGATACTCTACCGTGGGGAAGAAGCTGCTAAGTATTTTGTAGACCAGTTGTATGACATTGCTGGAAAGGCGGAACGTTTATATGGTAATGTTTTACCCATGGAACCTTTGAACGAAAATCAACAAGAAGAATACATTTCAGCAACAAGATGTTATCTATGCAAGAAGAGCTTCAGTGAAGAAAATAAAAAAGTAAGAGATCATGATCACCTCACAGGGTTATACAGAGGACCTGCTTGTAATTCATGCAATATAAATTACAAACTGCCAAACTTTATCCCGGTCGTGTTACACAATCTTAGCGGCTATGACTCCCACTTCATTATCCCAGAGTTAGGACGAGATGATGGAAAAATCGAAGTATTAGCTGAAACATTGGAGAAGTACATCAGTTTCTCAAAAACAGTAGGTAAAATTAAACTTCGCTTCGTAGACTCTTATAGATTTATGTCATCTAGTTTGAGCAAATTGTCTGAGAACCTAAGAAGAGAAGATCTAAAAGAAACCAGCAAAATTGTACCTGAAGATAAATTGGACTTAGTAATGCGTAAAGGAGTGTTCCCCTATGATTACATAACTTCTGCAGAAAAATTTGAAGAAACCAGTTTGCCACCGATTAAAGCCTTCAATAGCAAGTTAAATGAAAGTGCAATCACCGTTGAAGACTACAATCATGCTTGTAATGTTTGGAACCAACTAAACATTCAAACCTTAGGGGAATATTCCGACTTTTACATAAAATTGGATGTAACTCTGCTGTGCGATGTGATGGAAGAATTTCGAAACACCTGCTTCTCCGCCTATGGACTGGACCCTCTACACTCGTATACATCTCCAGGATTAGCATGGCAAGCTATGCTTAAGTCAACTAACTGTCGATTGGAGCTTCTCATGGACATCGACATGGTCCTCATGATCGAATCAGGTGTACGAGGTGGTTTGACTCAAGCTGTGACCAGACATGTTAAGGCCAACAACAAGTATATCCCCAACTTCGACGAGCAACAACCATCACTCTACCTTGGATATTTTGATGCGAACAACCTCTATGGTTGGGCGATGTCAAATCCACTTCCCTACGCAGACTTCAAGTGGATTGACCCGGCCATCATTGGTGATATAACACGGATTCCAAAAGATGGTCAAACAGGCTATATTTTGGACTGTGATTTTGAATATCCGGAACACCTTCACAACCATCATTACGACCTGCCTCTCCTAGCCAAGACTGAAGTTTCACCGACAGGAAGATGGCCCAAGCTGATGATGACCTTGGAGAATAAGAGTCGATATGTGGCACACTACTGGGTAGTTCAACAAGCACTTGAATTGGGTCTACGTATAGTGAAAATTCACAGAGCAATTGAATTCACCCAGTCTTGTTGGTTGAAACCATATATCGATTCCAACACTACAAGAAGAGCTGCAGCGACAACAGCATTTGAAAAGGACTTCTACAAATTAATGGACAACGCCATCTTTGGGAAGACCTTGGAGAACAAGAGAAAACACAAAAATGTAAAATTAGTGAGTGATCCTAGGAAATTGGAAAAATTAGTGCAAAAACCAAATTTCGGAACATCCATGATTATAAACGAAAATCTAGTTGCTGTCAGTATGAATAAAACAACAATAGTTATGGATCGTCCGTTATACATCGGTATGTCGATTTTGGATATAAGTAAAACCCTGATGTATGATTTCCATTATAACAAAATGGTTAAACACTACGGAAGGGGCAACATTGGAGTCGCATACATGGATACTGACGCATTTATCTACTGGATAAAGACTTTGGACATGTATGAAGACCTAAGGACTTTTCCATACAAAGAAGATTTCGACTTTTCTGACTATCCAAAGAACCATCCGAATTACAATGAAAAGAATAAAAAAGTAATTGGAAAATTTAAAGATGAAGCAAATGGAATGCCTTTGGAGGAAATAGTTGCGCTGATGTCTAAATTATATTCCTTCAAGATATATAAGGAAAATGACATACCGACAGTGAAGAAAGCTAAAGGAGTCAAAACATCGTACTTGAAGAAACATGTGACATTTGACCATTACAAGACCTGCTTGTTTGAAGATTCTACAATGTCTGCAACGTTTAACACTATCAGAAGCTTTAAACATGAGGTCTACAGTGTCACTGAAGTTAAAAGAGCACTATCAGCTCGGGATGATAAAAGACACATTATGCCTGACAAAATTCACACTCTTCCTTTTGGTCACTACTCTCTAAGCCCTATCGACTAGTAACCTATTCTTCGTCCTTCTGCAACTTCGACCTTATTCCTTTCTCCTTCCGTAAAAAAATGGGGAACACGGCAAGTCCAATGCCGTGTTCCCCATTTTTTTACACAAGTTTGAATGACCTTGACCTATATATATAAATGATGTGAATATTAAAGACAGCATTCATTGTGACCATACATGTGATAGAAGAAACATTCAAACCTGCAATATGAAGGACTTGAAGCAAGAAATTGTCAACGAGCTTCATAAACCTGCAAGAAGAAAGTTTCCACGAAGAAATACAGTGATAAAAGGAATAAATGATTCATATCAAGCGGATTTAATCGAAATGATTCCTTATAGTAAACAAAATAGAGGATTTAAATACATATTGACTATTATTAATTGTTTTTCAAAAATGGCAGATGCTTTACCACTAAAAGATAAAAGTGGCAAAAGTGTTACAAAAGCAATGGAAACAGCTATACAAAGAGACAAACATACTATAAAACATTTACAAACTGATGATGGAAAAGAATATTTTAATAAGGAATTTGCAAATTTAATGAAAAAACACAACATTAACCATTACTCAACCAATTCAGAGGTAAAAGCATCAATAATTGAAAGATTTAACAGAACTTTAAAAGGTGCGATGTATAAGATGTTTTCCAACAGAGGATCACACGTATGGATTGATATGTTACCAAAACTTATAAGCGATTACAATAACAAGTTTCATAGAACTATCGGTATGAAACCAAGCGAGGTGACTAATAAAAATGAAAAACTTGTAGTAAAACGTATAAAAATGAATACTAAACCAAAAGTTGAAAAACTAAAGCCTAAAAGGTTTAATGTTGATGATAAAGTGCGAATAAGCAAATACAAAGGTGTATTCAGTAAAAGATATCTTACAAACTGGACAAATGAGGTATTTACTGTATTTAAGGTGCAACCTACAATACCAGAAACTTACATTTTAAAAGATAATAAAGGACAATTGCTGGAAGGAGGGTTTTATGGACATGAAATGTTAAAATCAACAGTAGGTGATGTATATTTAGTAGAAAAGGTGTTGCAACGGAAAAAAGATAAGGTTAAAGTACGATGGTTAGGATTTAATAAGACGGAAGATTCTTGGATACCTAAAAAGGATCTAATATAACGATAGAGCATCATTTTGGGTTGAACCATTACAAAGGATGGAGATAATACCGCAAAAAGACAATTTTACTATTAATAATATAGATGAACTCACAGTGGATGGTTCTCAATTCAATACCGGAAAACATGGTATTTTGTTGCCAAACACGGTGCGTTGTCTGGTTACCGGTCCTTCCAATTGTGGAAAAACAAATGTAGTATTCAATTTAATTACAAACCCTAAAGGATTATGTTTTAATCCTTTAGTTTTTTTTAGTTGGATTATGGGGTAATCCTTTAAAATATATGTATTTTCAAAGTCACTACAACAACCAAAATATCAGTTATTGGAACAAATACTCAATAATGTGCCTGAAGTTAAATATTTTAAATTTAACGCAAGCGAGAGTGTCATGCAACCGCAAGAGGCTAAACCATTCTCAGTATTCATATTTGACGATGTATCTTGTGAAAATCAAAATACAATAAAGAATTACTTCGCCATGGGTCGACATAACAACATAGATAGCATTTATATTGGTCAAACTTACAGCAAAATACCGAAACAGCTCATTAGAGACAATGCAAACATGTTAATTGTATTTAAACAGGATGAAACCAACCTAAAACACATATATTATGACCATGTAAGTGCGGATATGTCATTTGAACGATTTAAAGAGTTGTGTGGAAAGGCTTGGGGTGAAAAGTATGGGTTTTTAACAATTATAAAGGAACAACCGCTAAACAATGGTCGATACAGGATAGGATTTGATAAATTTATACTAATACACTGATCATGATGTAAAACATTCATTGTTGTACAACACGTCTTGCTACAAACATGGTTAACCAAGAAAAGTTAATAAAGGAAATAAAATCACTTAGTGATTCTATTCGGGATAAAAACAGAGCATTAAAATTAGGTATTAGCGAAAGGGAGAAATTTCTTGAATCTACTTTTAAACCTATTACTGAACCCTTGAAACAATTAAACAAAAAATTTGCTAAACCCGTTTTGGAAGGAGATGCAATTGCACCTATTACAAAGTTTGAAAGAGAAAATGTAAAATCAGAAGATTTTAGTGATGAAGACCCAGAATCCTCTACATATAGTGGTTTTACCGGCGGAGAACCCGAAAGAGAGAGCTAGAATCACCAGACTATAGTGGTATAAGAGAATTATATGAAGTAAAAGCTAAAAGAGGACATGAAGATGTATCAACTGCTAGTGAAGAGGAAAAAGAAGAAGAAGCAAGGGAAGGTCCGTCAAACATAAGCTTGTTGGGTGAAAACATTCATAACAAAGGAACTTTAGGAAGGAAATACATGATAAAAATGTTAGCTGGAATAAATCCTAATAAAAACTACCATAGTTATGGAGTAAGATTAACAGAAGAAGGTTTAATGGTTGGTAATAGCCCGGTAAACATTGATGAACATGATAATATTATTGTTGGTAATCAAAGATATAAGGGCACAAGAGGATTATTTGAATAATTATTTGAAAAAAAGCCTTTAGAATTGTTAGTTAAAGAAGAAGACATGGAAGCATATAAACAGATTTTGGAACACACCAATGCATACAGGAGAAAATATTTAGCTGACCAACCAGTTTTTAGATCTAGGTCTTTAAAATATAGAGAATTTGTATCCAAGTTAATACCAACAACGAGAAGACAACCAATGCCGATAATGCCAAGAAAACCTGTAAAACGAAGGTTTGTGTCATCCACTTTGGATATAAGTGCTCCAGAACCAAGAAAAAGAAACAAATATGTTACAGGTACAGGTTTAATGAAGAAACTATATAACACAAATGTGATTTATTACAATAATATCAATAAATTGGTGGATAGAATGAAACTAATACATGAAGCTAAAGAAGCGGGTCATACTGGATTGGAAAACGAATGGGTGGCTTTAGTGGATGAACTCCGAAACCGTGGGGTAATCTCATAAAAATGTGTTACTCCCTAGAGTACTATTCAGTTGCACCATGAGTGTCGACAAGTTCGGACGTTACTCCTCGGATGGGTTATATTATGCGAATAGTTTAATAAGAAGTGCTGGTTTACCACAAACACCTGATGGGGATTATGATATGAGTAATAAAAGGTTAAAAAACATAAAAGATCCTACGGATGAAAACGATGCAATAAATTTAAAAATATTAAAGGAAAAGATATCGCCAACATTAAGACTACAAAATAACACTTATGATGCAGAAGATCATAGAATTATCAACGTTGGTAAACCAAATCAAAACGGTGATGCAATAAACAAAGGTTATTTGTCATCTGAATTAAAAAATACGTTAAAATTCAATGGGAAAACGTATAGTGCTAACAATAAACGTATATCCAACGTAGATGACCCTAAAGATGCAAAAGACAGTGTAAATAGACGCTATTTACATTCCTTGATACCTGAAAAGACAAAAGATGGATTTTCTTTTTATAAATTTGTTATTAACGATATAGGTTATCCAAAAAATGAAAATGATGCTGTAAACCTCAAATATATAAAAGATCATTGTGTCATACATGATGTGGGAGTTATCGATTGTCTTGGTAATTGTTTGGCGAATGTAAAAGATGGTTCGGCACCAACAGATGGAGCAACGGTGGGTCAAATGAAGGAAACTTTAAAACAAGAAACATCTGGATTTGTAAAACAAGACCAAGTAGTATCGCGGAAAGGGGATGTATTTGTACAGGGAAATGAAAAGTTTACATTACTTGAACAAAACAATAATGTTTGGGATGGTAAAGGAAAGAAATTATCAAATGTAGGTATGGGTTTTGATTTATTTGATGTTCCAGTTGTAGCACAGACTATAACTTCTAATCCATATAATGATACTGAACCTTACATATGTAGGTTTAAAAAAATACGTAATGTATCTCCTGGTACCAACGATTTCGATTGTGTTGTAGTTAGTCAATCTTTGATATTAGATAAACCAAGTGGTGATGTTTTTAATGCAGATGATAAGAAAATAGGTAATTTAAAACAAGGAAGTGATCCAAATGATGCTGCAACTGTAGGACAGGCTATCACAACATCACAAATGGATAGTAAAGTGTATACTTGTAATAATAAACGTATAACAGACCTTAAAGACCCTGAACATGTGGATAATGCCGTCACTGTTAATTTTCTTATTAAAGTTTTAGGAAATGCATTATTTGATATATACAATTTTATTGCAACTCGTACACATGGTAATTGGGTGTCTGAATCCGAGAGAGGTAATTGGATCAAACGGGAAATTTTTAATAAATACTTTACTAACCCTAATACGCAAAAGTTTAGATCATCAGATTGGGGTGATATTGATATATAATATAAGAACACAATAAACGATCTCATTTATGTCCAACTCGTCATAGAGTTAACACATAAGTTGTACATTTCGATTATAAAAGGACGATAATGACATTCCAGTACATCAGTTCATATCGAGACAGTATACGGAAAGGAGGCGATATCACGTCCACAGCGGTTTCTCTGTTAAGTAAAGCTTTAAATCGTATTCCAGTAGGATCTATCGTAAATAGAGCAATAGACGCTTTACCATACGAATTTCATATACCGGGAGGTTATCAGTATTGCGGACCAGGAACTAAATTGAAAAAACGAGTGGAAAGAGGTGATCCAGGCATAAATAAGTTAGATCAGGCTTGTAAAGATCACGATATCGCATATTCCACGTTTACCGATTCAAAAAATAGGTCAATCGCTGATAAAAAGCTAGCGAATATAGCTTGGCAACGAGTAAAGTCTAGTGACGCTAGTATTGCGGAAAAAGCAGCAGCTTTAGCGGTAACAGCAGGTATGAAGGCTAAAACAGCGGTAGGAGGTGGAAAAAGGAGGGGTAAGAGTAAAAAAGGATCAACCATGAGGAAACATGGTGGTAATATTAGACTAAAAAGACGTTCTCCTAGGAAAAATAACAAAAAACCGACAATATGGTCAATGGTAAAAAACGGGGCTGGTCTATACCTAAGACCGTATCGTGCATATTAAATAAAAGAAATCAATTGGTTATACCACATAAAGCGTTGACTAATGTTGAATTATTTAAATATATTTCCTGTTTAAAAATACCATTTTTCCGCGGAGTATTTATGAAAGACAGTTTACCAAAGAAAATATGGAAAAATGAGACTGGAATCGTGAATTTGGATAATACTGAAGGGCCCGGCACCCATTGGGTGTGTTATAAGAAACTAAATAGCAATGTATATTATTTTGATAGTTTTGGAAATTTGCCACCACCTAAAGAACTTGAACATTACTTTAAATCTGCTAAAAACATATATTACAACTATAAAAGAGAACAACCTGATAATACTTCAATATGCGGCCATTTATGTTTGGAATTCCTAGCTAAAAGTATCAGTCACTATTGAGATGTCTTCCTATACGGTATCATTAACAGGAAAATCGTCCACTTTACGAAGTATCCTTTTTCCAGCGTTACGCTTGCAAAAAGGAAGATTTTGGGAGGCAGCACTGTTAGATTTTACAACTTACAACTCTATTCCCAATGTTACGGAAGGTAAAAATAACTTATTGCATTATTATAAAGGAAAAGATGCCAGTGGGAAGTTTACAGACTTAGAAGAGTGCGGTTTACCCACAGGTTCTTATGAAATTGATCATATTAATGAATTTTTGCAAAATAAAATGGGAAAAGACAATATATCGCTAAAAGGTAATAACAATACAATGAAAGCTGAGCTTACTTCAAAATATTATATCGATTTCACTAAGCCAAACTCAATTGGTGATTTATTAGGATTTCCCAAAGATGGTGCAATTTTAGAACCAAATAAAACACATTCCGGTAAACAAACTGTAACAATATTAAAAGTCAATAGTATAGACATAACTTGTAACATTATACAAGGAGCTTACAGAGATGGAGCAAATACTCATATAATATATACTTTTTACCCCAGTGTACCGCCTGGATTTAAAATTGTAGAAAAGCCACAAAACCTGGTATATCTACCGTTGAACACCGCTTTCATTTCAGACATCGTGTTGAACGTATTGGATCAAGACGGTAACTTGATAGATTTCCGAGAAGAGCCTATTACGGTTAGATTACATTTAAAATCGACACTTTAATACAAAATCATGGGTTTAACATTTAAAAGCGAACAACCTACGGGAAACCGCATTAGTAGCTCTTCAGCTGTGGAGGAGTTAACACGCGAGAACATTCGTTTCTTAGAGAGAATTGGATTAGAATTAACCGATTATGGATATACTGGATATAGCGCAGGGTCCGACATTCGACGAAACCCTATGGGAAAAAGAATATCACACCCACAACCCTTACACTTCATCAAAATTAAACAATAACGATGAAATCCGTATTCCTATACAAAATCAAGACATTTACACACTACCATGTGAAAGTTACTTGTATATTGAAGGAAAAGTTACTAAAAAGGACGGTACTACTACTGGTACAACAGTTCCATTTATAAATAATCCCATGGCTTTCCTTTTTGATGAAATTAGATATGAAATATCAGGTGTAACAGTTGATTCCACTAAAAAAGTAGGTATTGCAACAACTTTAAAAGGATTAACATCTATATCACCTAATGAAACCAATTTAATACAACCTGCAGGATGGGTTTTACCTGAAAAAGACACAATCACTCCAGATAAAAATGGAAATTTTGATTTTCATATTCTATTACGTTTGTTGCTTGGTTTTGCTGAAGACTATAGAAAAATTATATTAAATGTTAAACAAGAATTAGTTTTGTTGAGATCTTCAAACGATAAAGACATTATTAAAGCTGCAGACGGTACAACGGATGCAACTTTGGAATGGAAATTAACATTAGACAAAATTGTATGGCGAGTTCCACATGTTAAATTAGCTGATGAGCATAGAATGCTACTATTAAGAAAGTTAAAGGCTGATCGTGATATTGTTATTCCTTTTAGAAGTTGGGAATTTCATGAACATCCCAGCTTGCCAACTACGGATCGTCACACTTGGACTGTTAAAACATCTAATTATGTGGAACGAGCCAGGTATATTATATTTGGTTTACAAACAGGCAGAAGAGACACCATCACCAAACATGCAGGCCAATTTGATCATTGCAACTTGAAAAATATTAAAGTTTATTTAAATTCACAATTTTTTCCATACGATAATTTAAATGTGTCATTCGCTAATAAAAAGTACAGCATATTGTACGATATGTATGTAAGATTCCAAAGTTCATATTATGGTAAAACAAATGCACCTTTACTATCACCAGAAAAATACTTAGATGGTTACCCTATAGTTGTAATCGATTGTTCTAAACAAAATGAATCGGTAAAATCATCAAGTGTAGATATAAAAATAGAAATGGAATTCAACGCGCCTATACCGGCTAATACAACTGCATACTGTTTAATTCTACATGATAAAATCGTAACATACACACCTTTAACTGGAATTGTTAAAAATGTATTGTAAGAACCGGTTTTGTTACATTCCAATGCATTCCGCGAGTATAAAAGCAGAGCGCGCAGACCGCTCCTCATCAGTTTGTTGCCTGTTGTTGTATGGGTAGCATCGTATTCAATATGGCTTCTCCTAGTGGTACACCTGAAAATGTGGTAGATATTGAGAAGGAGATATCTGAGTTTTTAGATCTTCAAGGTCAACGGGAAGGAGATGAACACAACGTTTGCGGACAACTTCACGCCAGTAATAATTTTGAAGAAAAAGGTAAAAGAAAAAGGAATGCGCAAAAGAGGAAAAGGGATATTGAAGATAATATTTCTCCAAACATATTGAGTGAAGTATTCTTACGAATATTTTATCCAATCTCATCCAGTTTGGACAAAAGTGTTTTAATCGGTGTTATGAAATCAACAGGTTATTCCCCTACTGTGATTTTAACTCATGGACCCAAAATGATTTTGTTTACGGATAGTGCTTGGGAATCGTTTATGAAACACTTGCATCTTCTAGAATGCTATTTAAGTAGTAACATGTTTGGAAGAAAGACAAGAGTAGGACTTTTGGATTCAAATGTGGAAATCGATATTGTTAAACATCGTGGTGATCATCAGCTGCGGTTTAGAGACACAACAAGACATGATAACAAGATTCAACTTAGTCGAGAGGAGTTTTTCATTTTAACTTGTGCAACCGAACCTATAACAAGATACTTGAGACAACTGGTATTTTCAAGTTCGATTATTAAAGATTATCTGGAAGACACTTTGGACAAACAACCAGACGCACCTATATTATACGGACCTGTGGATACTTCTATATTCAATAGGGTTCCTCATGAAGTACAAATGTGGAGACAATTGGAAAAATACGCTCAACTACATAAAACATCAGTAATACAAGAAGAAGAGGAAGAAGGAGGAGAAGAATCAAGTGTTAGTGATGAAATTGAAAACAAGGAAAATGTAAAGATGGAAACTTAAATGACAATCAACTACACAGCAATGGTTAATTTTTAAAACAATATCAAACACTTTGTGGGGTTAGGCCTACCGGGGACGGTGCCCACGTTAAATATACACCAACGCGCCAACAACTGTACGGCCTGGTATAAAAGTCGTACCTACCGTGGTGTGGAAATCAGTTGGCCTTTGGACTTCGTCATGAGCAGATGGGTGACCTTCACAATGGACAAGGAAGAAGAACAAGTAAAGTCCAAACCTGGTATAATTGAGTTCCAAGCGTTTCGAGGTAATGATGATAGATTTATCATAAAAGAACTTGTGTTTTTCGACATCAATACAAGTGTTCCATATACATTTTTGTTCAAACCACCATGTTCTTATTCATCTTTAACTAGCAAAGCCGCTACTACCAACAGGTGGATTTCAAAATATTTCCATCATATCGATTGGTATGATGGTTTTGCAAGTTACACGGACTTGTATCACATCATGCATCAGTTTTCAAACAGGTTTACCAATATTTACACAAAAGGACTGGAAAAGAAGAGATGGATCGAAGAATTTACTCATGTTCCGGTTAATGATGTGGAATTGGATAAAAACTACAAGTATATAATGGAAAATGTTTGTATTTGTACTAAAAGTCCAGAACATGAAAAAGATAGACATTGCGCTTTAAAAAACGCCTATAAACTCGCATCTTACCTTCAAAGTGGGGAAGTGGGGAGTGGTGGGAGTAACGGGGGTTATATAAGTGAGGAGCAGACCGGGACCTGGCATGAGTATTACTCGAGATTCCGAGACGACAACATCTCCCAGCAAGAAGACGAAGAAGACGATCTATAACTCGACCATGGCATCTCACCAGTTCCTGCAAACTTTGGTTGAGCAGTTCAATGCTCACTCCAAGTCTACCATACTACCTGTCAAGAAGTGTTCCGAACTTAAAGACGAGAAGCACTACATTATCCATGCCATGAAGAAGATGGAGACTACAGTTGGAGAAGCTATCTGCTGCAGTCTTAGCGAGGCACCGTTCACTCCGGGGGATGAGCCTAAGTTCCAAGTCTACCTGCCGAAACGGTTCGTCCATCTCCTCCAGAACGAGGATCTGCGCTCCATCCAACCCGGATGTCTCTACCTGGTTTCCCACGGTTGCACGGGTAGCAATTCCACCGAGTTGACCATCCACATCGCCGACAAGCAGCAGTGTTAGATTTAAGTTTTACTGTTGTACATATGTTATTGTAATGTTTTATAAATAAATGATTAAAAAAACAAAAAAAATAAAAGAATAAAAAATGCAACATATCAATATGTGAAGTTTGTCACATATTGATATGTTGAATTTTTTTTTTAAACTTCGCGGGTGACCTTGACCTTTGACCTTTGCATTTCACAGTTACCCCCACCACCACGGACTACTAGCCATCTTTTTTAAAACACGATTTGGATGACCTTGAGATTTCCCCCACTACTCTGCTATACCAGCATTGCCGTCTGCAACAGGTGTCATTCCTCCTCCAACAACCATGGCGGACACACTTGCTTGCGATGCCATGTCTTCCACCGAAGATGTACCTACTACAAGTTGGAAATTGACAATCGACAACGTGCATTATTTAGAAACCATCTGCGATTGGATGAAGTCTATTCTCCTTGACAACCCGGGAATAAAGCTCAAGGTCAATTTAGATTATGATTGGTCTGAAATTATAATGCAGCAAGACAATCAAGAATCAGATCACAGTGGAGGTCAACAATCACCACAGTATTTGTCAAATTTACCATTGTCATCCATATATCCTACGGACGAGATGGAAAGGGAAGAAAAGGATCATGGGGTTTAGAGTTTCTTATTTTTTTAAAACCCAATTTGGATGACCTTGAGATTTCCTCCACCACTAAACTCAATCCTAAGTCCCAAGTTCACAGTCAACCTCAAGGTCATCACACTTTAACTCTGGGACGATATCGAATTGTCTTACAAAGAAAACTTTAACTCTTATGCACAAGGTCGCCACACTTTAACTCTGGGACAACATCGAATTGTCGTACCAAGACAACTTTAACTCTGAAGAGTAGAGTAGTCTCTCTACTCTTTGACTTTTTTAAAACTCCGTTTGTATGACCTTGAGATTTCCCCCACCACTTCCCATATGCCTAGAGTACGCAAGGTCTGAGAGTCAGTCGCTCGCCGACTGTCATGGGGTGCGCATCTGTATCATGCACTCCACTGTGCGGTTTTCAATTATTAAAGTTTTCATTTTAACCAGTTCAAGGTCAACACACTTAAACTATGGAAACAACATCAAGTTGTTATAGGCTACAAAGAGTAATTTTTCTAAGTGTTGGTTCAAACCTGGAGGTACTTGGATAAATCTTTGAAACAGTCTCAGAGTCATCACACTTTAACTCCAACTAATAAACATGTACAATTAAGGTAGCACCAAAACGGTGCTCCCTTGCTTGAGATTTAAAAGTTTCCCAAGGTCATCGCAGTTCCCCCCACCACTTCCAATATACCTAGAGTGTGCGGGGCCTGACAGTCAGTCGCTCGGTGTCTGTCGTAGGGTGCACATCGCGGTTGCTACTCCAATTCCTGACAATTTCGGGTATTTCAAGGTCACCACACTTAAACTCTGGCAAATACACATTAAACAGTTTTACTAAGAGTAAATTTTTCTAAGTGTTGACTCAAATCTGAAGATTCTTTAGATACATCTTTAAAAACAATCCTAAGTCCCAAATTTACAGTCAACCTCAAGGTTATCACACTTTAACATGTAAATTTAAGGTAGCACCGAAACAGTGCTACCTGACTTGGCATTTTTAACTTTCCCAAGGTCATCGCAATTCCCCCACCACTTCCCATATACCTAGAGTGCGCGGAGCCGGACAGTCAGTCGCTCGGTGTCTGTCGTAGGGTGCACATCGCGGTTGTAGTAATGGTCGAATGGGGGCTTCTGGGTCATTTCAAGGTCACCCGAGCGGTGTCACATGACGGTTTAGGCAGAGTCACGTTGCAAACTTCAAGTTTCCTCAGCACTTTTGCTGTTTCTCATCGCAAATTCGCTCCAAGTCGTCAAGGTCATGGTAACTGTGACTGAAACTCGGAGCGTAGTGCGAGAAACAGCAAAAGTGCCAAAAAATTTTAGGTTTCAGCGTGACCTTGACCTTTGTGACATCGATGACGTCATCATGGTGACGTAAGGGGTGATGACGTCATCAGCACGTCATTTCTGTGACGTCATGGGTGTGACGTCATGGAAGTGACGTCATTGGTGATGACGTCATCGATGATGCAATCGATGACGTCATCAATGAGGTCAATGACCTCGATGACGTCATCGATGACGTCATACCTCAGGTGACCTTGAACTGAGCCAAAAGCCCCCATTCCCCACTACTGACATAGCTTGGCAACGAGTAAAATCAAGTGACGCTAGCATAGCAGAAAAAGCAGCAGCTTTAGCAGTAACAGCACGTATGAAGGCTAAAACAGCAGTAGGAGGTGGAAGAAGGAGGAGAAGAAGGGTAAAAAGGGAGTCAACCACAAGAAAACACGGAGGAAATATAAGAAGACGACGATCTAGTAGAAAAGGCAGGAAGAAGCCCACCATGTGGTCAATGGTAAAAAACGGGGCAGGTCTTTACCTAAGACCTTATCGTGCATATTAAATGAAAGAAATCAATTGGTTATACCACATAAAGCGTTAACCAATGTTGAATTATTTAAATATATTTCCTGTTTAAAAATACCATTTTTCCGCGGTGTATTCATGAAAGACAGTTTACCAAAGAAAATGTGGCAAAATGAGACTGGAATTGTAAATTTGGATAATACTGAAGGGCCTGGCACCCATTGGGTTTGTTATAAGAAACTAAATAACAATGTATATTATTTTGATAGTTTCGGTAATTTGCCACCACCAAAAGAACTTCAAAATTACTTTAAATCTGCTAAAAACATATATTATAACTATAAAAGAGAACAACCTGATAATACTTCAATATGCGGCCATTTATGTTTGGAATTTCTAGCTAAAAGTATCAGTCACTATTGAGATGTCTTCCTATACGGTATCATTAACAGGAAAATCGTCCACTTTACGAAGTATCCTTTTTCCAGCGTTACGCTTGCAAAAAGGAAGATTTTGGGAGGCGGCACTATTGGATTTTACAACTTACAACTCTATTCCCAATGTTACGGAAGGTAAAAATAACGTATTGCATTATTATAAGGGAAAAGATGCCAGTGGGAAATTTACAGACTTACAAGAGTGCAGGTTACCCACAGGTTCTTATGAAATTGATCATATAAATGAATTTTTGCAAACTAAAATGGGAAAAGACAATATAACATTAAAAGGTAATAATAATACGATGAAAGCTGAAATTACTTCCAAATATTATATAGATTTTACTCAACCAAACTCAATTGGTGATTTATTAGGATTTTCCAACGATGAGCCTGTTTTAGAACCAGATGTAACACATTCCGGTAAGAAAACAGTAACAATATTAAAAGTCAATAGTATAGACATAACTTGTAACATTATACAAGGAGCTTACAGGGATGGGGCTAACACCCATATCATACATACATTTTACCCAAGTGTACCACCTGGATTTAAAATTGTTGAAAAGCCACAAAACCTGGTATATCTACCGTTGAACACCACTTTCATTTCAGACATCGTGTTGAGCGTATTGGATCAAGACGGTAACTTCGTAGACTTCAGAGAAGAACCTATTACGATTAGATTACATTTAAAATCGACACTTTAATACAAAAACCAAGGGTTTAACATTTAAAAGCGAACAACCTACGGGAAACCGCATTAGTAGCTCTTCAGCTGTGGAGGAGTTAACACGCGAGAACATTCGTTTCTTAGAGAGAGTTGGATTAAAATTAACCGATTATGGATATACTGGATATAGCGCAGGGTCCAACATTCGACGAAACCCTATGGGAAAAAAATATCACACCCACAACCCTTACACTTCATCGAAATTAAACAATAACGATGAAATTCGTATTCCCATACAACATCAAGACATTTACACACTACCATGTGAAAGTTACTTGTATATTGAAGGAAAAGTTACTAAAAAGGACGGTACTACTGCTGGTACAACAGTTCCATTTATAAATAATCCTATGGCTTTCCTGTTTGATGAAATTAGATATGAAATATCAGGTGTAACAGTTGATTCCACTAAAAAAGTAGGTATTACAACGACTTTAAAAGGATTAACATCTATATCACCTAATGAAACCAATTTACTTCAACCTGCCGGATGGGTTTTACCTGAACATGAAACAATCACTCCGAATACAAATGGATATTTTGATTTTCATATCCCATTACGTTTGTTGCTTGGATTTGCTGAAGACTATAGAAAAATAATATTAAATGTTAAACAAGAATTAGTTTTATTGAGATCTTCTAATGATAAAGACGTTATTAAAGCTCCAAATGGTACAACAGATGCAACTTTAGAATGGAAATTAACATTAGAAAAAATTTTATGGAGAGTTCCACATGTTAAATTAGCTGACGAGCATAGAATGCTACTATTAAGGAAGTTAAAGGCTGATAGTGATATTGTAATTCCTTTTAGAAGTTGGGAATTCCATGAACATCCAAGCTTGCCAGCTACGGATCGTCACACTTGGACTGTTAAAACATCTAATTACGTAGAACGAGCCAGATATATTATATTTGGTTTACAAACAGGTAGGAGAGACAGCATCACAAAACATGCAGGCAAATTTGATCATTGCAACTTAAAAAATATTAAAGTTTATTTGAATTCACAATTTTTCCCCTATGACAATTTGAATGTATCATTTGCTAATAAAAAGTACAGTATATTATACGATATGTATGCGAGATTCCAAAATTCATATTACGGTAAAACGAATACACCTTTACTATCACCAGAAGAATACTTAGATGGTTACACAATAGTTGTAATTGATTGTTCTAAACAAAATGAATCAGTAAAATCATCAAGTGTTGACATAAAGATTGAAATGGAGTTTACTGCAGCTATACCGGCTAATACAACTGCATACTGTTTAATTCTACATGATAAAATCGTAACATACACACCTTTAACTGGAATTGTTAAAAATGTATTGTAAGAACCGGTTTTCTTACATTCCAATGCATTCCGCGAGTATAAAAGCAGAGCGCGCAGACCGCTCCTCAGTCTGTTGCCAGTTGTTGTATGGGTAGCATCGTATTCAATATGGCTTCTCCTAGTGGTACACCTGAAAATGTGGTAGATATTGAGAAGGAGATATCTGAGTTTTTAGATCTTCAAGGTCAACGGGAAGGAGATGAACACGATTGTGGACAACATCACACCAGTAATAATGTTGAAGAAAAAGGTAAAAGAAAAAGGAATGCACAAAAGAGGAAAAGGGATATTGAAAATAATATTTCTCCAAACATATTAAGTGAGGTATTCTTGCGAATATTTTACCCAATCTCTTCCAGTTTGGACAAAAGTGTTTTAATCGGTGTTATGAAATCAACAGGTTATTCCCCTACTGTAATTTTAACTCATGGACCCAAAATGATTTTGTTTACGGACAGTGCTTGGGAATCATTTATGAAACACTTGCATCTTTTAGAATGCTATTTAAGTAGTAACATGTTTGGAAGAAAGACAAGAGTAGGACTTTTGGATTCAAATGTGGAAATCGATATTATTAAACATCGTGGTGATCATCAGCTGCGGTTTAGAGACACAACAAGACATGATAACAAGATTCAACTTAGTCGAGAGGAGTTTTTCATTTTAACTTGTGCTACCGAACCTATAACAAGATACTTGAGACAACTGGTATTTTCAAGTTCAATTATTAAAGATTATCTGGAAGACACTTTGGACAAACAACCGGACGCACCTATATTATACGGACCTGTGGATACTTCTATATTCAATAGGGTTCCTCATGTAGTACAAATGTGGAGACAATTGGAAAAGTACGCTCAACTACATAAAACATCAGTAATACAAGAAGAAGAGGAAGAAGGAGGGGAAGAATCAAGTGTTAGTGATGAAAATGAAAACGAGGAAAATATAAAGATGGAAACTTAGATGACAATGGTTAGTTTCTAAAACAATATCCAAAAATTTGTGGGGTTAGGCCTATTGGGGACGGTGCCCACGTTAAATATACACTAACGCGCCAACAACTGTTCGGCCTGGTATAAAAGTGGTACCTACCGTGGTGTGGAAATCAGTTGACCTCCTGACTTCATAATGAGCAGACGTGTGACCTTCAAAATGGACAAGGGGGAAGAAGAACAAGTAAAGTCCAAGCCTGGTATTATTGAGTTTCAAGCGTTTCGTGGTAATGATGATAGATTTATCATAAAAGAACTTGTGTTTTTGGACATGAATACAAGTGTTCCTTATTCATTTTTATTTAAACCACCATGTTCTTATTCATCTTTAACTAGCAAAGCCGCTACTACCAACAGATGGATTTCAAAATATTTCCATCATATAGATTGGTATGATGGTTTTACAAGTTACACGGACTTGCATCACATTATGCATCACTTTTCAAACAAGTTTACCAATATTTACACAAAGGGGCTTGAAAAGAAAAGATGGATCGAAGAATTTACCTATGTTCCGGTTAATGACGTGGAATTAGATAAGGATTATCAATACATGCTAGAAAACTTATGTATTTGTACAAAAAGCCCAGAACATTACAAAGATAGGCATTGCGCTTTGAAAAACACCTATAAACTCGCCTCTTACCTTCAAAATTGGGAAGTGGAAAGTGGTGGGGGTAACGGGGGTTATATAAGTGAGGAGCAGACCGGGACCTGGCATGAGTATTACTCGAGATTCCGAGACGACAACATCTCCGAGCAAGAAGACGATCTATAAACCGACCATGGCATCTAACCAGTTCCTTCAAACCTTGGTTGAGCAGTTCAATGCTCACTCAAAGTCTACTATACTACCGGTTAAGAAGTGCTCTGAACTAAAAGACGAGAAGCACTATATCATCCATGAGATGAAGAAGACGGAGACTACAGTTGGAGAGGCTATCTGCTGCAGTCTCAGCGAGGCACCGTTCACTCCGGGGGATGAGCCCAAGTTCCAGGTGTACCTGCCGAAACGGTTCGTCCATCTCCTACAGAACGAGGATCTACGCTCCATCCAACCTGGCTCTCTCTACCTGGTTTCCCACGGTTCCACGGGTAGCAATTCCACCGAGTTGACCATCCACATCGCTGACAAGCAGCAGTGTTAGATTTAAGTTTTACTGTTGTACATATTGTATTGTAATGTTTTATAAATAAATCATAAAGGACAAAAAAATAAAAAAGAAAAAAAGAAAAAAATGCAACATATCAATATGTGAAGTTTGTCACATATTGGTATGTTGCATTTTTTTTAACTTCACGAGTGACCTTGACCTTTGACCTTTGCATTTAAAGATTACCCCCACTACCACACTAGAATTCAAACCTGCTTGGATACGGAAAACGGTCAGTCTGTTGCCAACTAGCAAACGATGAGCACCTTGAACGAGCTTTGCTTACAACGAGTTATAACTCACAAAGATTTGTTCCCAACTTGTTTACAAGAAAATATCCCACTGACAATAAAAGAAGATATCAAAGACTACAAGAGGGAAAATAGAGGCTACTCGGAGTACTCTTGGTATAAGTTCAACGATGGGGAAAAGTTTTGTAAACCTTGTGGTGACGCAGCTATTGGTGACCTTCGCCAATTTGTACTGGATGGAGGTATAAGGCAGTTTGGTTTTCTAGCACCGGTGTTTAAGTTTGAGAACATCAAAGACACCTGTGCTGTTTGTTCAATTCCCTTGTACCAATGGAAAACGTTTAGAACGATTTAATTAGACCTTCCATACCCCCACCACTTTTACCCCCACCACTTTTTCATGTACCTCCAAGCGCTGTGTCTCGGCTTCATTTCAACTCCAACGATCGACCAGTCAACATCAAGATGTCTCTCAATGTAAGCTGCGCTAGTTATGAGGAAGTAACAATCAAGACTCAGCAGGAGCTCAACGAGCTGTACAAAGAGCTGCAGCTGATGGTGACACGAGGCTACCGTATAAACGTGCAAGTCTACGCTTGCAATATAAAGAATCTTCGGCAGCATAAAGAAGAGTCTGGACACTCCTCACCAACATCGATGAAGACCGAGCCAGACAACTTGGATTACTTCAGCTGACTAGCAGTTGTATTTCTTGTTCTGACCGTTGTAGAATATGTTTATTTTTCATTATATTAAAGAAGTAAACGAGCACATAAAATATAAAAACACCTATCTTATTACTGACATATGAGCTCAGTAATAAGATAGGATTTTTTTAAAACACAATTTGAATGACCTTGAAACTTCCCCCTCCACTGCTTTGCTACCCCCACCACTTGCCTATTGGTATACATGAGACACCGCAATTGGATACCTCATTCCATCTTGAACAGCCAAACTTACAACTTCAACAATGGTAAACCTACCAACAGATGAAAGGTGTCCTCACGCATGCTGTGACTTCATACACGAGTTAGAAAAGAGAATGCAAGAGAGGGCTATAAGAAGAAAGCAGATCCACTCAGAAAAAATCATAATACTCAACGGATATCTTTTATTGTTTGGTCTTACTATGGTTGTATTTTTCATACTGTACGGCATAGTTACATCTGTCGGCAAGGTTGTGGAAGAAAACGCCCGCCACCATCAGTTGGAAAATTTTAATGTTACTTTGTAAGTTTTCTTTTTTAAAAACTCCGTTTGGATGACCTTGAAATTTCCCCCACTACTCCACCATGCCCCCACTACTTCACTAGGTTCCTGTATGGATCTCACATCAAGCATCATTCCTTATTCCACTGGCAACCATGGCGGACAACACCATCACCCAAGCCGATTCCACTACTGATGTTGGAACAAGTACGGGTTGGACACTGTCGATCGATAGTGTGCACTATTTAGAAGCAATTTGTGAAAGGATGAAAGAGATACTCCGGGACAACCCTGGGATCATAATTCAGATGAATTTGAACTATGATTGGTCACAAGTTCATCTGCAGCAGGACTACGGCAGCCAGCACTCACCACAATATTCACCGATGTCGCCTATCTACCCATATGATGAATCTGATGTGGATGAAGGTGTGGGAGACAACGCAAATGAAGATGTGGGGGAGAACGTAGATGACGAGGCTAATGCGGAATGACCTTTTTTAAAACACAAATTAAATGACCTTGAAATTTCCCCCTCCACTCCTTCCTTTTTTAAAACCCAATTTGAATGACCTTGAGATTTCCCCCTCCACTCCTTCATTTTTTAAAACCCAATTTGAATGACCTTGAAATTTCCCCCTCTACTTTTCAATACTATTACAACGGTCTGCAGCTCATCTTATTCCTTGCTTAGCTACCATGGCGGACAGCACTCATTCTGAAGTTGACTCCACTACTGATGAAGAATGGCCATTTTCGTGAACTGTTCATTTGCAAGATTCAACAGAAGTGGATGTGTTGTATGAAAAATTGGTATACGTATTTAACGAAAACCCTAACATTGAATGTAGGCTGAATATGTATTTTGATGCAACCGGTGTCCACACTGAACCTTCCACTTCCAGCCAGCCTCAGCCTCAGCTTCAGCCAAGACATTTTATACATCTTTATACTCCAATACAGCCGGAGAATATAACAATCAGCGAGGCTGACTCCACTACGGGTTTTGTTCAGCCAACAAATTGGATGTTGACTATCGAAACGTTGCACCAGGTGGACTTGGTTTGTAATAAGTTGAAGGAGTTAATGGTGCAAGAACCTGGCCTTCGCTTCAAGATGGAAATGTGTTTCATCTGGGGAGCACCTCCGCGGGACTTTTGGTCTGACAGCTCTCCAAGTACTACGGACGAGGAGGGGGACGACTAGTCATCTTTTTTAAAACTTGATTTGAATGACCTTGACCTTTGCCCTCTACTGAGTTTATATAAGCTCCATCCCCACTGACCTCAGCATCACTTCATCGTGCTCCCTCACCAAAGCAGCATCAACTATGGAAAGTAAGAGCGTCTCATGTTGCGAGCATAAGTGTTTGGAGGAGCCGGGCGTCGTCTATTGTGCAAAGAAGCGTTGGGAGGAAGAGACGGGGACAACCTATTGCTGTGAGGAAAAGTGTTTCCTCTTACCAAAGTGGCAAGTGGATGGGTTGGCCTGCCGGCAATGTGAATGCTTCGGATGTTGCAGGTGTAGATGCAAGAACCAACAACTGCCACCACCGGTACTACAGACTTTCAAAATTTACAAGTCCAAGTACTTCTACACTTGTTGTCCGCAGCGGTGTATTAATTTTCACTTCTCTAATCTCACCAATTGTCGAAAGTGCTACGGACAACCTGATGGATGGTGCACATGTTTTCTGGACTCCTGCCGCTACAGATCGGATTGGTTTACAGATCCGTTGGAAATTGATGAAGTCGCCCAGGAAGCACAAGAGTAGTCTTTCTACTCTTTAACTTTTTTAAAACTCCGTTTGGATGACCTTGAGATTTCCCCCTCCACTTCCCCATATACCTAGAGTACACGGAGCCTAACAGTCAGTCGCTCGGTGACTGTCGTGGGGTGCGCGTCGGTGTCGGCTCTCCGTTGTTAAGTTTTCAAAGTAACGGTAATATTAAATTTGGGGGTGTTGTGCTGGTTCAAGGTCACCTGAGGGATCACCTATTGGCCATATAGGCAAGGTCATGTCGCAAACTCAAGTTTAACTTGGCACTTTAGCCGTTTCTCGTCGCAAATTCGCTCCAAGTCGTCAAGGTCACGGGGAATGTGACCGAAACTCGGAGCGTAGTGCGAGAAACGGCAAAAGTGCCAAAAAATTTTAAGTTTCGGCGTGACCTTGACCTTAGTGGCGTCGGTGACGTCATTTTGATGACGTAAGGGGTGATGACGTCATCAGCACGTCATTTCTGTGACGTCATGGGTGTGACGTAATGGAAGTGACGTCATTGGTGATGACGTCATCGATTGCGTCATCGATTGCGTCATCGATGACGTCATCGGTGAGGTCATTGACCTCGATGACGTCATCCCTCAGGTGACCTTGAACTGGGCCAGCATCCTCAAATTTGCACTACTGACGCTCTTCTTGTAATGATCGAAATTGCTCTGAAGGAGCGGGTTTAGGGGCGGGTTTAGGAGCAGGTTTAGAGGATTCAGTTTTATGATAAGTATGGTCTTCAGGTAAAGTAAGTGGTGGGGTAGGAGGCAATGGTAATAGTGGGATGATGGGTGTACTAAGACGATGAAGAATAGTTTCAAATGAAGGAGTCTTAGGATGGGGAGCTGGCTTCTTCGGTGGCGGCATGATAGTTGATAGCGGTGCAGAGTCGTTTGAGAGCGAAGTCGAAGGCGAAGGCGATGAAAAATACTACGAAGTATAGAAGAGTTGGTTGGCGGAAGAATAGCTCCAGAAGTTGAAGGTTGAGATGAAAGCTGCTTCTTATACCAATCCGGAGAGTTTTTCAAGCGAAGAGTTTTGTTTGATGCAGTAACAGCCGTAGAAGTTGAAGTCGAAGTTGAAGTAGTAGAAGTAGTAGTTGGCACAGAAGACATCGTTATAACTTCAAGTTCACAGCGTAACGTCTGGAATCAGAATGAAACACTAGCCGCGGCCGACGCGTCTTTTATAACGGTATGCAAATGAGAGGGGTTAGCAGCCGGCCATGACCGGTCATTGGCCCGGGAGGTGGGGGAAGGACTGGTTGAGGAAGGAGTAGTGGGGGAAGGGGGGGGGCTCCATTTTTTCGGGGGGGGGGGGGGGGTTCGCCGGGGGAGGGGGGGGAAGGGGGGGGGCTCCATTTTTTCGGGGGGGGGGGGGGTCATTGACCTTTCCAAAAGTAGGTCAAGGTCATTCAAGACTTATAAAAACCAAGGTGATGGGAACAGTAATACTGTTCCCACCACCCTGTTTGCCTAGCGGTTCCCACTCCCAACCCACTAGTTACGTTCTGCGAGGGAGGTCCCTGGACCGTCCGGGTCTACCGTAACGGTCCGTCCGGGTCTACCGTAACCATTAATTTAAAGGGAAACTGGAACAGCTAATGCAGAAACGCAACTCTAACACCCACCCAAGCTAATCCCACCCATTATATTCCTAAACAAAATGCAAAAACCTAGTCCGCTTACCTACAATTTGCGGATGTCCCACCCCTTCTAAGTGAAGTTCAACCGAACTTCTGAATTTACAATTAATCTACCCCCTAACATCTAGCTGTAAGGCAAAACAACATTAATTATTAGTACCAACACTTAAAACTAACAACACATCATTATTAAAAAAACAAATAATTCAACACAACCAAATACCATCATTATTCTTAAAATTAATACACCTTAATGCTAAACACCTCTTAAAATTAATACACCTTAATGCTAAACCCAACTTATAACTAACATCGCAATGCGCAAATTATTTCTTAAATTAAATACAACTTAAAACTAAACACACACACACATACCACATTGCATTAAAAAACGCAACGTAGTAGAAGAAGTTCAAATATATATAGGCCTACTATATATTTGAAACCTCTTGCTGAATCACCAACAACCTTTCGCTATGAAAATTTGTTGGCGACTGACGCAAAGATCGAGCTCCTATCGCTCCTCGGGTTTTCAAGTAGTGGGGGAAGTTGTTTCACTCCAGTACAGTGTTCAATCCAGTCCAGTTCGCAGCAGTGTAAAAGGAAGGCAAAGGAGTGGGGAGCGGCGCATGCGCAACAACACAAAACCAAGGTTTGAGGTTAGAATTATCCATGTGTAGTAGCGCTAAAGTGAGTAATACAGGACTAGGCGCATGCGCAACAGCATGGACTGATTCCGGTCCGGAGAACTCGTTGCATGCGCAGCAGGTTTGAGGTTAGAATTATCCATGGCAGCTGCCATGTTTAGTCCGGTTTCACCACATAGAGTCAGCAACCGGTGGTGACCGGTCATTGGCCTAGAAGGAGTAGGGAAAGGTGGTGACCGGCCATTGACCCGGAGGAGTGGGGGAAGGAGTGGGGGAAGGGGGGGGAGGTGCTCCATTTTTTCGGCGGGGGGTGGAGGTGGGGAGGGGGGGAGGGGGGGGGGAAGGGGGGGGGTGTCATTGACCTTTCCGGTCATTGCTTCAAAAACCCCTACTTCTTTTACCATCTGTCCGGCAGCTGCCCGGAGTAATTGCCGCTATAAAACCAGGTAGTTGGTCGGCATCTGCCGGCATTTGGCTAGGGTTATTACTGCCTCTATAAAAGCGGATAGTTTATCGCGTCACAAACATTCATTACCTTGCATCCTCGCAGTGATCACCTCTCCTTAGTTTTACTTTATGACTACTTCGTTACTTCTAACTTGCAATTTAGCATTCATCAGCATGTGGCTTCCTAGCCACTTCATTAAATGAGTCTAGTTAATTCTAACCTCAAATATTACTACTATAGTGTTCTGTTTCAATTTCCTTTACACTTCATTTTATACCTCAGTCTTCTTTTAACTTCTGAATGTAACACATTAGTTATAATGGTTGCACAATGTTTAAGGTTAAAACTTTTGCGAACACAACACATATTACGAAGTACTTCTAAATCTTCAATTTCAAAGTGTAGAACTAATTTAAATAGAGTTAGGAAGAAATACAGTTTTAACCCGTTATACTCTTCTACAACTTCGCAGGTTAACGTTGACGATAGTGTTATTCACGACAATTTACGTTCTATGTTATGCTTCCACAACTTTGAACTTATTACTCCTATCGACTGTGTTCAACAGGTTTTCCTATTTTACTCCCACAATTCCTTATATAAATGCGCTCACCACAATTCCTACTTCATTATCCTCTATGCTCTTCAGCTGAACTAGGGTTTGAGGCTAGAATTATCCATGGCGGCCACCATGTTTAGTTCAGTTTCACCACATAGAGTCGGCGACCTGTTATTGGTCTAAAGGAGTGGGGGAAAGGGTGGTGGGGGAAGGTTGCCATTTTATAAGCCCTCTCCCTAGGCGGCGCTTCTCATTCCATCGCCAACTTTCAAACGATAAACACCTCTCCCATGGCACGAATGAATTATCCCGCTATCACCAACTACTTCAACTTAAAACTATTTCTGGTCATAGTTGGATAGAATTTTTAAAAACTTACTCTGGATGACCTTGACATATTTTCCAGATCCCAGTTATAAGTTTGAATTTCAATTTTGAACTAACTCTTAACTTTTGTTCAACTGTTAGAGTTTCGTTAACACCGACAAATTTCAATTTTGAACTAACTTTTAATTTATGCACACTTTTAGTTCAACCCTACTTTATGCGCAAATTCCCTTCACCCAAACGCCAACACTATCGCCATCTCCACCCCAACCTATATGGCATAACGTATAACTACAGCATCTCATATACCCTCTACCCCCCACCGGAAGCTATGTGACATGGCAGCTGGCGCCAGCTGCCACGTCACGTGCTCGGTGGGCACGTGGTCGGTTTTATAAGTAACCAAAAGACACTACTGACATTGTTTTCAAATCTATTTAAATTCTATCTATCTCCTCTTTATAAAGATCCTGAAAATTATGTTAAATGTTTTATTTTAAGTCTTCATTTGGCGTCTTCAATTGCTGTCCAAAATATTATGATTACATTATGATTTTTAGCCCGTTTTGGGACAACCCATGAAATCTTTTGTGAAATATTTAACGTGAGCTTTAGGATCATGTTTAACAAAGAGCCATGCCGCAAAGCCGACCTTAAATGAAAGCTAGAGTCAGAAATGGCAGGCAGTCAAACTTATAAAAAGCAGTTTGCCGAAAATTCAAAAAGCAATAACTCACGTTATATTCGACCTTTAGAGATCGGGTTTGGGTCATTCGAACATACATTCAAAGACCTTTAAAATGATATACAACATGACATAGGCCAATACAGTTTCCTCTACGACTTCCCCTAGGCCTAGGGGGCGTCCCCCGTGTTGTGCCCATTCTGAAAATGTGCCAACATCGGTTTTTTACATCCTCAACGATAATCTAAAGTCAAATTTTGTTAGACTTTCAGTGCATGCTCAACCTGTTCAGAGCCTGGATTAATAAGCTAACATTTGGCTGCCGGCTGCGGTTAGGCTCCCTGTGATGACTGCCGGTCATTTTAATGTGGCACACGTGGTCTTCCCGCACCCGCATTACTGAACGCTAGTTTTTACCTCGTTTCCCACGGCACGAGAGTTATGGGCCTGTACTTAACCTGTTGTGCGGGTAGTTTTGGCAGCCACCGCACTGTAAATGCGGTGCTAAAATGTCTCTATGCTGACACCCCACTAGGAGAGCCTGGACGTTGTTCATAGTTCTACTTCATAAGTAGTATTGCTACACCCTACTCTCTACCGTCTAGGTTGAGAAAACCTTAATAAAACTTTAATATAGTAATTTAAATTAAAATATACTCATTCCGATACCTTTAATTTACATTCATAGAACATTCATTTAAGCCTAGTTTGATAAAGAATATTATTTTGAAATTAGATAGAGATATACCTTTTAGGAATGTGAAATGGACAGTGATGCAGTGAGTAACTGCCAACTTCTTTTCTTACATTCAGTCCTTGAAGCCTTTTGATAAATTTTCCTACGAATGTAATTTTTTTATCTCTTTATACAAATTTGGAAAAAATAAAGTAAAATGTTTCCTTGAAAGACATGTTTTAGGGGTACTGATGTTTCAACGTGTTATTATTGGTCACTACCCACCTTCAGGTTTATGGCAAAGTTTTTTAGAGAAGTGGCGAATTCTTCAGCCTTGTCAAATTAAAAGAAAAAAAACACACACGGATATTTACACGGACACAGAACACGAATAGTCTACAAAACACGCCAAATTAAGCCCGAAGTTTAGCATCGTAGTCAGAATGACAAAGTGCAATAAAATGTAAAACATTGTTGAAAGAAATAATAAATTTCTCTGAATTTGTCTAAACAAGCAGAATGGGTTTATGTGGAGTAAACAGAGACAGTTTTATTTACGGCGAATTTCAAATTTTAGAAACTTTTTCAGTAGCTGTCCAAGTGACCTGTGTTTCCGCATTTAAATGTTTTCCGTTAACAAACTTTGAACTTTAAGTAAATAAACCATTTATTAAGACCTTTTTAATGGTCACACGAGGAAGTTTAAGTTATTGTTAGAAACATATTTTATTTTATTTTTTATGAACATATATATCGCATGGCTCATTTAGCCAGCCACTAAGTTGTAATAAAAATATAAATTCTGCCGTGCAGAGCACCTGGAGTCAGTGTATGTAAAAACTAATCTCTAAAATAAAAATATTTATCTTTTCTTATAGAGCTGAATCTGTAATTTGTAGAGCTACAAAGTAGTTTTTACATGTGTTATTTTTTATCATACAGTGCGGTCTTGACGAAGTTAGAATTAGGCAATATTTTAAGTTTCATATTCTTATAAACAGATATTTATTTAACCAAAATAGTTTCCCTCACTGCTCAAACATGATAGTTAATAAAACAATAGTATACAATAAAATATGTAAATTACTATCGCTGTCTTATTTCTTTAAGCTGAATTCAGTTTGAAATCCTCAAGATTGAATGGTAAAAGTGTGTGTTGGACTGTTCTTAGAAAATACTGTGGTTTAAAATAAATAATATAAGCAAATTACAAATCATTGTAGCATCTGGAATGCCTTTTTAATACAGGGTGTTTGGAAACTCTCTTCCGAAATTCCGTGTGGTGGTTCGCTGGATTAAAATAAACCAAACTTTTCATGGGAACATATGTTGTAAAATGCTTAGTTAAGCACCATTTTGTTTTTTTTTATACTTAATAAATTTTTTTTCTGTTACGGAGGGATGTATAAAGTTCATATTTGGCTTAAATCTTTATCACACCATTTATTTTGAGGAAAATTTTTTTTCCGAAGTCTATTTTTAATTGGCTGCCATTTAAAAATTTTAACCGAAAATACCTCAAAATCGGTAAAATGTTATAAAAATGTTATAAATATTTAAAACTGATTAAAGACTGTTATCAATATTTATAAAAAGTCGAAGAGTTAAATTATCTTACCAATGATCCAAGTTTAAAAGAACCTGACAACAAATAAAAGAGTTATTGCGATTTTTTAAAAACTACAATAACCTTAATTTGCATGAATTAAATCAATGTTTTCTTGCAGAAAAGTTGAAATTACTCCATCATTTGTTTTTACATCCTTACAAACTTGATATAATTAAGTAGATAATTTAATTCTTTTACTGTTTTGCAACTTAAAACAGTTTGAAACCATTAAAGAATTTTGTGATATTTAAGTTCAAAATGTTAAATGGCCACCATTGTAAAAATACACATTACACATCGTTAAATAGTAATTTTTTCCTTGAAATGACCATTGGTGTGTTAAAGGTTCATGCCAAATATGAACTTAATACAACTATTCGTTAGGGAAATAAAAATGGGTAAAAAACAAAATGGTGGCTAGTGGCTTAACTAAGCATTTAAGGACACATGTTCCTGTGCATTTGTTATATTTTGATCAAAGGAATCACCACACGGAGATTCGGAAGAGAGTTTCCAAACACCCTGTATATGCTAGTGATTTAAAATCTTACCTCAGCAACGAATAAAGAGCAAAACCAAGGGTTAAAAACAATATTTGCTAAGGTAAGTTGTTAAATCAATACAATATATAAGCAAATGACTTTATAGAAATTTATACTGGTAAGTTCATGGATTGAATTAGTTTTCAATATTGAAGTCATATCATCTAGCCTAATTATTAACGGTCCTTATAGTTGACATGTATTGCTTTTTATTATTTCAAAAGAAGATTCAAATTTTCTCTCTTTCATAACGGTCCTCTCAGTGAAGATCGTCTTAATAATAGTCATTAATATCATTAAGATTGTCTTTCATGAGTGTAAAAATATAAAAGAGAGAAATAAAAATTATATTTCGAAATAACAAAAAGCAATAAATTTCAACTATAAGGGCCGTTAATGGATGAATATTCGGTGCATTTTCAACTTTTGATCCTAGGCTTAGTCTAACAAGTTCAACTTGTCTTTCGTGAAGTGATTTCCCCCTGATTTACAACCTGTTGAAGCTTGCCTTTCGATTTCCCTTTCCCTTGTCACAGTCTTCTCATGTATTATCTGTGGCAATTTCCTCAAATTCTAATTGGTAACTTTAGAACATGGTTTATATTCAAGTAATTGTTTATGTGAAATTTGAAACACCTCGAGATTCATTTATATAACACTACAAAAGTTATTTTAATAACTTAAAGTCATATAACGAAAAGTTATATTAACGAAAAAGTCATAAAGTGAATTTTGACGATGAACTAAATATCCTCCAACATCATTAAGTCCTGATGTACTTATATTTGATGAAACGTGGAAAAATTACAATCAGCCTTAAATTACAATATGTTGGATAGAAGGCTTATCACAAAATGAACTTCAATTTAGTATTTTCACCTTATTAAGCCCCCTATTTGTTTATTGCAGATATTACAATTTTATTGTTTATTTTAATAAGTTAAATTTCAATTTTTAAATATTACCATCGGTATTTTTAACTTAATTAATATTGCAATGTACTTTTCAGTTTTCTAAGTTAATGCACTTTTTTTGTAATATCTGCAATAAACAAATAGGGGGCTTAATAAGGTGAAAATACTAAATTGAAGTTCATTTTGTGATAAGCCTTCTATCCAACATATTGTAATTTAAGGCTGATTGTAATTTTTCCACGTTTCATCAAATATAAGTACATCAGGACTTAATGATGTTGGAGGATATTTAGTTCATCGTCAAAATTCACTTTATGACTTTTTCGTAAAAAGTTTATCCTCCCATTCGAGATTCCAAATTAATAAGCATTAAGATCCCGCTTGTAAAAATATTTAACAAACAAAATGCAACATTTATCACTGGGTATTTTTTTAACATCAGGGGTTTAAGACAACTGTGCTGATTATCGCCAGTACCGGTAATCATTCTACGCCTATCCATCTTCCTGTCAGGGCGATAGTTAACTTTGACAGCCATGGCTTACACCCTGCACATGAAATGTAAACAAAAGTTAAGTGTTCCTCATTCATTTGTTAGTGGTATATTAGTCCTTAGCTTAAAAAAAAAAAAAAAAAAAAAAAAAAAAAATGGCTGGCTGAGTCAAAACTATGAATTTACTGTTACCTGTTACCTGCTACCTGTTACTGTTTTCTTGCGTATGGAATTAATTATATTTGAGCAATAAATAAATCAATATATTTCAGTCTATACGTTGTGCACAGTAATGAGTAAGAACTTAAACTAAATCAGATTTAGTATAATTTGATAACGATGAAAGAGTCCTGAGTTTGCATGCAATCAAATCTGTCATATATTCTAAACGCAGGCCGTCTGGGAGGTAACATTTCTCGTTGGTAGCTCCATTGTAAAACTTAACCGTTCCAAAATTAAATCTCACGATACATGATCGGGTTCCAAGGAGGCAGCAAACTTTAACATTGTTGGCATTTTTTCAGTTTTCCATGAAGTCCATGAGGTCACAGTTCCAGGAAACTTGGACATTTCGGACAAAAGAAGAAAAACTGTAGAAGAGCCAACAATTTTTTACATTTTTCGGTGACCTTGACCTGCATGACAACATTAGTGACGTAATTAATGATGTCATTTTCTATAACGTCAATTTGATGACGTCATGAGAGGTTTCGTTACTTGCTGGGTCTATCTTATCGGTTTTCTGCCGTCCTTTACTGATAATGTGTGGCATCACTAAGGGTACATTGACTTGTGCAAGGTTGCATTTTGCCACAACTCAAACCAGGACAAAGTCAAAATTCATTGTAAGATTCAACCTCTTTCTTTAATTTAGTAATTTGTAATTTACCTATGCTTTCTCCTAAAGACAGTCGAGGCCGTCCTCCACATTGCTGAACTACATTACAGTCTGCCAGCGCCGTTTCAGCATGTGTTAGAGAATTAGTAATGATTTGTAAATGTTTCAGCTGTCGTAAAGGTTTAGAGGCATGCGCGCCATATGGTTATAACTTTTATGTGCCGAACCGTCTCGCCGTAGCCCGGTCATCACAGGACATTTGGTCGATTGCCGTAAGCGCCTCTAGCGGAACAATTTTCACCTGCAGACACTCATCATTACGTTATCAGATTTTTCTTTTATAAACTCATATTGCTATTTTAAAATTAAAACTTTACATTTTGTAGAAAAAAAAAAACATTAAAGTATATTTATATTACTATGGATTAGGATTTCATATAAAAAAAAACATCGTCAAAAGCAGTTTCGAATTATGAAAATAGTGAAAATTACATAAAGTACAGGGTGGTTATTAAAGATCTCCGGGGGGTTAGTGGCAAAATATTTCAATGAAGTGTAAAACTTCATTGAAAATGTTAATGTTGAAATGTAAATGTTTAATACATAATTAGAAATGTTCAATTTTCAAGTTTTTTTTCAAACAATTTAATAAATTTGGATATGAGCCACGTTGGAGACACGGGACACATCTTGACGATACTCCACCTCTTACCATGTTTTGGCCACCATCGTTGCCACACGACAATAGTCCCATGACAACTCTAAAACTGGTATATACTAGTTGCGAAGTTTACATTGGGTACAGCAAACGAAGTTGTCATAACAATGTGGTAAGTCTTTTGGTTGTCCACTATGACAATTCCCCTTCCTTCATAATCCATTCATGTTCAAAACAGAGGGGGGTTAATGCGACTGCATGTAACCCCCAGCTGGAACATATGTTCAAGACAGGGATGAGGAATGTGACGGGCATATAAACCCTAACTGGAACATGAGTGGACAGTCGGTTGATTAGCCATTTGGAGGGCAGAGCGGACTGTTGCCCAGGAGCACCGGGGTTGGCCCTCTGAGTGGTCAAGCGGCCGTCTGATGATCCGTGCCTCACCCTATCTCTTTCTTCAATATCCCATCCTTCCGGGGGCTTGCGCAAAATGCTCATTAGAGGCAGACTTCCTCAACGGTTCGGCCGCGGTCTTCTTATTCACCAATAACAACAACAATTGACAATAATCAATATCAAAAATTTTATTCACATACACTAGATTCCCGATAAGGCCTCAGAAGAAAAAGGACAACGGAGTCAATCAGGGCTCCTTGGAGGTCATGGAATAGGCCCTTCCTCCCAATCCTTGTTTTGCCAAGTCAAGTGTAAAGTGCCTCATGCACACGCAAACTGAAATTTAACTGCCCCAACTTGTTGGTAGTGGACTAAACCCTTCTCCGCCTCAATGCAATCTAACTGAGGAAAAAATAACTCCTCTATTTCGAAGAGCCTTTGACATATTGAGGCTTTTCAAATACAGCACTGACCTCATCTACGTAATTTCTATGTCAATGCTCGTAGCACTGCCAAATTTTGATGGTATGAGTAAAACTTGATAAACTACTCGTTTCAGAGATATTAACAACATTTTGCTGACTTCTTAAACTTAGATATGAATTTTTAAAACTAAAGTTTTTTTTAAACCCCCTCTATTGTTAAGTAAAGTTCAATTTACGTGGTAGAACAGTTCAAGGGCTAGAAAAAATCGTTATCGTTAAAAAATTTAAATTAATGTTTTATGTGCGTGGAGTTTGACAGGAATCGACAGTTGCCAGGAAGGCGCTAGTTTATTTAATGCCTCTATATCGCATGGTTTATTCATTTTATAGGACGCTCAATCCATAATGCTACTGTATAACCTGTTTTATACCGCGCATGCTACTGTACACTTTTGCTTTGTTGTATGTCTTAGAAATAAATCAATTAAACAAATAAGCACAATGTCAGACAATATCAGAATAGTGTTTAGGTATCTATTGATAGAAAAATAAAGCACCTATGGACTTCTTCTCTCATAGAATACTAGTTCCATCTAATCTGTGAGTTGTTCAACGATAATTAATATGCAACTTATTTCCCCAGGAAAACTTTAAAAGTGGTTTATGTTGCAAAGTTAACATTGGGTACAGCAAACGAAGTTGTCATGGCATGTGGTAAGTCTTTTGGCTGTTTACTACGACAAATTATGTTCATGATCCAATCATGTTCTGACAGCGGGGCTAATGCTGTGGGCATGGAATCCTAGCTGAGGAATGGACACCGGTTTGATGACAGTTTAGAGAGCAAGTCGGACCGCTTATTGGAGCCTGTTACCTGTTACCTGTTACCTCCGCAGTCTGTCCCGTAGAGACCCGATGAGGCATGGGACCCGTCATTTGTCATTGAGCCTAAAAGTCAGTTGTCACAGGAACACAGGAGTTAGCCCTCAGAATGGTCTAATGGCCTCCTGCTGTCCCGTTTCGCACCCTTTCTCTTCCTTTGATATCCCTTTCTTCCGGGGGCTTGCGCAAAATGCCAGTTACAGGCTGACGTGCTTAACAGTTCGGCTGGGGTCTCCTTATATAACAATAACAACAACAACATACAACTTTTTATTCTAAAAGTGGACTGAGCCTTGTTTTACTATAATTGTTATTTCATTTATTACTAAGATGATATTTTACTTAATTACTAACATGAGAAATTAATGCTAAATCATTGAAACCATGACTATTCATAACAAGACTGTCTATTTACCTTTTTATTTCTTGCTAATACAGACCAAATAAATTGGTATAATCAGGATAATATGAAAATATATCATCAGTATAACCTAACACACTATGAATTGTAACAAACTATAAATTATATTTGTTATTGGGTTAATAATTATCCTGAAATTGAAATAAAACATTTGAAAATCTATAATTATGAGCTGTCCCTTTATGAATAAACCCCCACTTTCTTAAACTAGGAATAGAGTTCGTAAAATTTGCTATTTTTTAACGATAAAAATATAATATAATAAAATAATATTTAATATTAAAATTTCAGGTATCGTACTTTACCATCATCGTTCCTCAGTAAATTAAAGTAGATAAGAAATTACAGTTACTATTCCACTAATATTTTTTAAGTTATCATTTTGCCTCTTCATTGAAAGCAGCCACAACTTTTCAAACCGAAACAATTTACATAATAGAGTAAAACACTGCAGCGCTTCGCTGGTTGAGTAATCGTCAGTTTCACCTTTGGCGAGTTGCCATTTGTCAATTACTCACCCATTTGTTCGTTTTCACACAGTTTTGTGGTATGAATTTTCCCCTCACAAATATAAACAATACTCTCGTGAGATTCTTTAAATAATTATTTACTAGACGAAGCAGTTTATTTGTAAAAGTTGCGGCTGTTAAAAATCGTGGTATATAGCTTGGAGGAAGAATATCCAGTAATTTTGAAGTTCTTATTGAGGATGAAAGGGTATCTGTATTTTATGATCCAAAATTAAGGGGAAAATGAATGAAAAGTCCAAAGCTATGGCAAATTATATTATTGACGTAACGTTCATTTGACTTAGAGTATAATCAAAGGAAAATATGTTTAATATTGGAGTTGACACTTTAATATGTAGTATAATATTTAATCACGCTGTTATCATTAAATATGTGAGCCATGCCTTTGATTTAAATACTAATGTAATATAATTACATACTTTGAAAATTAGTGAAATGGATAAAAATAAACCAACAGAGAAAAAAGGTTTCTTCTAACAGTAAAAATATATTGCTACAAAATATGAAATAGAATTTAAAAATAATGTTATTATTTTGTAATAAAGAATTTTATTAAATAAATTTACATTTAAAGTAAGTGTTTTATAAACAATCAGTGACTAAACGTTAATGCAGTGTCTTATTCCGTACTGTGTAAAGAAAACAGGTTCAAGTGTACCTTGAGGTATGGTAAACAGATAATTATTTTAAATTTACAGTCCTGAGACAGTATCAACAGTCACTTATTCAATGAAACAGATTCCAGTGTACATTGAGGTATAGTAAACCAATCAATAATCAATTGATGCATTGTCTTTTTTGCACTGTCAAAAGTAAACAGGTTCTTTTGTACCTTGAGGTATAGTATATAATCAGTGATCAATTGATGCAATGTCTTATTTTGCACTGTCAAAAGGAAATCATTGTTCCAGTGTACTTTGAGTTATAGTTAACAAATCAGTGACCAATTGATGCAATGTCTTATTTTGCACTGTCAAAAGGAAATCATTGTTCCAGTGTACTTTGAGTTATAGTTAACCAATCAGTGACCAATTGATGCAATGTCTTATTTTGCACTGTCAAAAGGAAATCATTGTTCCAGTGTACTTTGAGTTATAGTTAACCAATCAGTGACCAATTGATGCAATGTCTTATTTTGCACTGTCAAAAGGAAATGATAGTTCCAGTGTACAATGAGATATAGTTAACCAATCAATGACCAACTATTAATGCAACGCCTTACTTATCACTTTATCACTTTTGAGACACCTACGCTACCAGTTCGTGTTTTAATGTGAATATGAATGAAGGATGAGTGTAGAATGGGTGTGAGGCATTGTAGTCCGAGGAGATAGCAAAAAAATATTTAAGTGCTGGATACTGGTCTAAAAGTTTTTTACACTGCTTCTACATCAAATGGTATCTACAAAACCACCGGGAGACACTCTCTCAATAGTCCGGATCACCCCCATATGACATCATCAAAATGGCGGCCCACCAAATTTGCAGTGTTTTGGTTAAATACTTATTACTGCCCACCAAGTCAACCAATTTTGACTTTGAATGTGTCGTTTTGTAGGTATTGAAATTCTGCAACTGTTAATACCCTTAAAATACCCATACTCTTTTTTATAAATAATTATTTAATAAAATAATTGGTGTTTTTTCATTAATTTTTGCTATAATATTTAATATACAGGGTGGAAAACGTCTTGAAACGATTTAATACTTTTAAAAGTATTTAAGTAACAAAACTAAAACTTTACAAATTGATTGTGAGTGACTAAGACTACTTCTTAAAGTACTTGGTATCCTTGGACCTCCAAGGGGGACGGTCCACAAGGAGTCAGAAGAAAGTCTTAAATGTAAGCATAGGTCAATATGTACATCAAATTAACGGTCTCGAAGAATAGAGAACAATGCCGCAAACCCGGCCTCAAAAGGATGATGGAGTCAAAAATGGCAGGCGATCAAACTTTAAATTAAAATCATATTGCTGAAAACAAAAAATGCAATAACTACCGATCCACTCAACCTTTTGAGGTCGGGTTTGTGGCAAATTCCTCAGAATGCAAAGCCCTTTAAAATGATGTATCATATGACGTATTCCAATGAAGTTTTTTCCAAGACTTCCTTTAGGGACGTCCATAGTAGAGGTCGTCAGGAAAACTGCATTGGGCTACGTCATATGACATATCATTTTGAAGGGCTTTGTATTTTGAGCGATTTGCCACGAACCAGACCTCAAAAGGTCGAGTGGATCGGGAGTTACTGCATTTTTTGTTTTCAGCAATATGATTTTAATGCAAAGTTTGATCGCTTACCATTTTGGACTCGATCATCAAAAAGAGTATGGGTATTTTAAGGGTATTAACAGTTGCAGAATTTCAATACCTACAAAACGACACATTCAAAGTCAAAATTGGTTGACTAGGTGGGCAGTAATAAGTATTTAACTAAAATACTGCAAATTTGGTTGGCCGCCATTTTGATGACGTCATATGGGGATGATCCGGACTATTGAGAGAGTGTCTCCCGGCGATTTTGTACATACCATTTGATGTAGAAGCAGTGTAAAAAACTTTTAGACCAGTATCCAGCACTGAAATATTATGGCTCTTTTTGGAGCTATCTCCATTGACTATTGTGTAGCTTTGTTACTGTATTAGATCAGTTGGCTCTTTAGACAGGGTTATTAATTAACAACCAATGGCAGCTAAGTCAAGTTTCAAACCATTAAAAAGCTACTAACTCTTCTTAAAATCGAACCGGCAACTTTCATTTTCAAAGGCGAGCACTATATTTTCGGTACTTTTAAGAGTCAACAGTGTCAAGTATACCCAGAGATCTACTTCACCAACCAGTAACCAAATTTGGGTGAGTCGGTGGCGTAGTGGTTAGCGCGCCGGACTTCGGGACCATGGCAGCGATGTCGTGGGTTCGAATCCGCGTTCTGCCAGTGACTTTTATCAGTACCTTTCACCTTGTACTGTAGCGGCTCACCCCCTTACTTTGTCTAATACGATCCACGCACAGATCAAGAGTCTATGTGGACGGGGCAAAGTAAGGCAAAAAGAGGTCCGCCAACCTCTTAAATTAAAAAAAAAAAAAAAAAAAAATCAGTGACCAACTATTGATGAAATGGCTTGTTTCGTACTGTTGTAAAACACTTACTGATGCAATGTATTGTTCTGTGTTGTTGTGAAGCAACATTGTCCACTGTACCCTGAGGTGCAGAAACCAATCTGTGACTAACTATTGATGCAATATCTCGTTGAACACCGCGCCGCGACCAACAATGTTAAATGTTTTACAGTGAGCGACGGCGCACCCACGCGCTGTCACTGGTTTCCCATCAATATCTGATTTGTTCCCGCCTCCAGCGCCTCGAATGTCACTGATCAAATTTTATCACATATCCTACACGTTAAGCAAAATAAATTTTCTTAGATCATTCTGGTTCAGCATTGAACTGTTCAGGGTTTACTATCTTGAAGAGGTTGATATATTTAGTATATTTTGTTGTTTTAAACATAAAATATACAGGGTGTTTCAGAACTCCCTTCCAATATTTTAGGGCATTGTTCCTGGACCAAAAAAATATGAATATCCTAGTAATAACGTCCAAATGTTGCCAGTTACCCACGGTGCCACCATTTTGTTTTTTAAACAATTAATTTTTATTCACACAACGGATGGTTGAACCGTTTTTTGCCCAGGAACAATGCCCTAAAATATTGGCAGCGAGTTTTGAAACACCCTGTATAATAAGTGTCATTGATTATCCAGTAGTAGTAGTAAACTGAATATTGGTGTAATGAATAAGCATTTAAGTAAAACATATAGTTCTGACTATTATAGTATATGATTTTGATTAGGGATTCGAAAAGATGGAAGATTAAAAACTATATCATGTTAGAAGATGTTTGACCACGAGCTCTAAACATATACTTTTTCATGCTTCACAAATACTTTCTAATATAACTTATATTTTTATTTAACTCGTAATAAATAATTTTACTACTCTTATCAAAACTGTTGTTACTGGCAATACAGCCCCAAATATTTTTTTATCTTCGCCTGAGGAAGTTTTAACAATCATCGTCAATTAATATCCCAGTGACAAACAAAAACTTGGTCCAGTATTGGACCTTTAAAAATCTATTACTTCTTTCATGATCGAACTAGCAGCATTTGAATTCAAAGGTAACCCATAACCACTCACGTACCCAGCCAGTGAATTACATTTTAAACGTCGAAAGAGTATTATTGCTTGAAAATCAGTTAAAAGCCCATATCTTACATAACATTTTGTAATATCGTACACTCCCTTTCACTGGACTCAATTAAATACTTTCAGCTGAGGGAGCGCACAGAAAACAATTGTATTTAAATTGTTACTTAAGTAATAGTGAGAGCATAATAAACATGTTCCATGATTCAGTTGTTCCATGATTTAAACAATTTTATGTTTAACCGTAGGACATATCAACAAACGAGTGTTTTGTTTTTTTACTTAGCAGTCTCGAATGAAGCTTTAGACATATTACTCTCATTTTTTATGATACTATACCCAACTAATGCTAAATAACTGACCATCCCCATACAAAAGATGTAGAATAAGTAGTTATTAATGTAAAAAATATTACTTTTCGTTGTGAAATATTGAAATGTATGAAATAAAATTATGAAATTTTCTAGTATACTTATAAGTAACAGTGTGTAGATTCAATCTCTCCTTTCAGGGACTTGTTTTTTAAGTTTAGATCTAGACAACTTGAAAACTACCTAATTAAATAATTACAGTACTTATTCTGGTGCTAAGCAACCTTAAAGGAAGCTTCAAATTCTCATTATATTTAAGATATTTATCTCTACACAGCTAATACTGCAGGCGTGGCTATTCATAATGTAAAGATAGAAGAGGTTGGCGAAGAAAAGAAGTGCAATATGTAGTCATTAATATAAAACTATTACTTTCTTGAGAAAGCTATTGAAGGATATGTGCAATATGTGGTATGCATATTAAAATAATACCCGTTTATTTCGTTTCATTGTGGTTGCTGTGATTGCTTTTACAGTTAAACCAATATAACGACTGAAAATTTTAGAAAAATAACTTATATGGTAAGTGGAAGATATAAATCACCTTAATTATTATTACAATATACTGTAGTGTCTTTGAATTTAAAAATTGGAATGGATAAATATGTTTAAATTCATCGAACTTTCCTTATCGTTTTCGTGAGGTAAGAAAATGTCTCAAGTTTCCAAGTGGTTCTGTCTAAATAGAAAGAAAACCTACTTCTGCTTAACCTACTTAGGCTATAAAGTTTTTTAGTGGTTTGAAACTGGAATTAACTTTTTTGTTCATTGGGCTATTAATTAACGTTTCTGGTATTTGAAGCTTGTTTTATGTCAATAACAAAGTTCCATTTCATCCGATCCACCAAACTCACCCTTTAGTCACATTTACCCTAAAATAAGCACAGTAGAGTGCGCCGTCGGTGTCTCAGGCAACGCATCTACCGTATGTGTATAGGGCACAAATAGTACATATCGTTAATATTTAAAAATGAAAATCAATGGTGTTCATTTTATAGGTTTTCTCGCAATGAAGGTCCACCACTTGAGAAATAGGGAAATTTCCAACCAGAATACTAGAACGATAGGGAAAGTCGAATGTGTTGAAACAAATTGATCAATTGGTATTTCGAGTAATAATTTATATAATGTCATATTTTAAAGTAATTATGAGCTAGCTCTTTAACTAAGAGCAAAACAAGTAGGCTCACAACCATTAATATTTCACTATTGAAATCTAAATTAAATTCATCTATTCAACACAATTGAAGTATATATAAAACAAAAGCAAGTTATTTTGGTGCAAATAGTATCTCTAAACTTCTCCAGATTAGAAATATAGATAATTTTAATAGCTTTAAGGATAAATTAAGACACCATCTAATTGGAAATGTTGCCACTATCTGCCGCTACACCCCTATCGCAACGACAACCCACTCATATCCACTTTCCTAAACTGTCCGTTTCGCTCGAATAACAACATCATCGAAAGATAGCCTATTAGATGAAGATTTTTATTGGACATATCCCATGCCAGCTTTTGGTCTACGGGACTACAAAGGAGGTACTATATAGGTTAAAATTGAGTTCGATAACTTTCCAAAATAGAACTGTATTATTTTAATAATTAGGCCTACAACACATTAAACTTAACCTAGAAATTGAAGACAGCTTACTGACATTGGCAGTGTCCGGGAGTCGGGTGAGTCCTAGGCCTTCCATGACGTATTGCTGGAGTAGCAGGACGTGGTCCCGGGACAGGGACGGGGACCGGGACGCGGAACGCACACCCGGAGTACACACACACCACACTGCCAGCACGAGCACGAGCCAGCAGCAGCACCGCCGGCCCATAGCCAAGTGGCATTCTGGCGGCCGACTCGCGCCAAAATACCCGTCACTTGGCCGAGCGGCGGCGTGGGCCGGCCGTGAGTCAGTGGTCGGGTGTGAAGCGATCCGATCGGTACCAACCATATCGTTGCGATAATCGGAGCGTGTAAACGGGAGATCGCAGCGATATGTCGGTACCAACCATATCGTTGCGATAATCGGAGCGTGTAAATGGGAGATCGGGGTTGGACGAAAAATTACTGGCTAGATTGACAACGATATCGCAAGGTTGGAGGGACATATTCGAACGTGTAAACAGCGCTCCAACTTATCGCTGCGATCAAAACAGTAAACAAACAGTTCTCCCCCGGTCGGAGTGAAGCAAGGAGATCATTATGGATGACTCTCGTGAGTTTTTCACAGATTTTATAGAATTATATAGGAGTTCCCCTTGTTTCTGGCAATTAAAATGTAAAGAGTACTCTGATAGGCAGAAAAAAGACATTGCATCCAAACTTCTTGGTTTGCGTCTCTTTCTTGCTAATCTTGACAAACAAACTACATACATGGACCACAACAGTAGCCTATCTCTTCCATGTTGATCGCAACTGAGACAAGGCCAACAAATTGAGAAGAAAGTTGGGACAAAAACTCGATGCATGTAAACGGAACATAAATCTCCAATTTATCACAACGATTTGTTGGTGCAGTCAGATAACTGCGATATATCGTAGCGAGTAAGCTGGAAAATAATCGATGCATCGATTATTTTCCTTCAATCAATTACTCGGTTCTTTTACTTATGAATCGATTATTTTTTTATTTCCCATTTCTCCATCGGCAGAATATAAAAATAACTAGGTTTGATTAAAATTCAATTTTCGCCACAAAGACTGTTCAGTTGTAAAGTTGAAGCATTGTATCATTTACTTACCTCCTTAGTACTTATCAATCCTTTCATTTTTATACTTGATAAAACATACTGCGTTTTCTTATTTTATCGTTTAAAAAATAGATTCATTTCACAGTGCTATCAAAACACAAACACTAAATCGGTTTCTTAAGATTATTTAACTATTAAAAATCTTAGGATTCTGCAGTACCGGCCGCCGTGGATTGTTATTTCCACAAGATTAATAACACCCGCTACGCCTTTAACATTGGTTGAAAAAGATTCATCTTTATGTAATTTTAAAGGGAATCTCAATATCTAGGGCACTATGAAATAAAAATCACAATTATCACGATTTATGAGATTAAACTAATGAAAATCCGCCCATTTTCGTACAAAAAATGTTGGCAATACTTTGTTATTTATCATACAATCAATAATGTAAACATTTGGATTTCGTAGGGCCCCAGAGGTATTAAAGTTAATTTAAAAGATACATTCTGTGGGATTTAATTTATAAAGATCAATCTTTCTCCGCCATTATTTAACAAAGAAATCCTTGTTTGTGGTTTAGTAGAGGTTAGAATTTTAACATTAGTCTTATCGGGTACTATTATCTATTCTTCTGTATTTAACCACAGAAAGGGATGTACATATATAATACATATGAATTATGTCTCTGTGACGGTATATAAGAGTTGATTCTCGCAACCGATAATCTGGTCGATTCTTAAAGTACTAAAATCGAAAGAATCGGTTTTTTTTTTAATTCGACAATCCATAGTCCCGTGGATTAGTACCGGCACAACACCTCTATAGCACCTCCGATCCAGTAATTTGCGTACTGTACTACAAAAAATTGTAGAAGGCCTAGTCGATTATTTTAAAACATTGACGTAGTCGACTACTGCGGCTCGACTTCATTTTTCTTCTAAATTGAGGTGAGTAGATAATTCTGCGGGGAGGGATGTGCCAAAACTACTTCTTCCTGGAAGTTGTTGACTACTTCCTGTAGCTCAGGCGGTTAAACTAAAAATTAAATTGTTAAAATTATAAAAATAAAACTAGCTCAGGTGGTACCTCCTAAAAATTAACTAAATACAGTTATAGCTTGCTGCGGAGGATAGGCTAGGTTGTGTTACATTACACTATGTGAACCTGACGTATCTTAAGCACCGCATCACTGAAGGTCAAGGTCACAGTGAGGTAGACCACCTGCACGATTATCTTATCGTCCTACGTTGGCTCTCCTGGCTCTGCCTGTGAGTTCCACTCTCACTGTGAACTTGATACTGTGTGGAGCAATTATAATCACTGAAGGTCAAGGTCACAGTGAGGAGACCACCCACTGTGACCTATATGTACGCACGATTATCTTATCGTACTACATTGACTCTCCTGGCTCTGCCTGTGAGTGACTTCCACTCTCAACTGAGAACTTGATACTGTGTGGAGCAATTATAATCACTGAAGGTCAAGGTCACAGTGAGGTAGACCACCTGCACAATTATCTTATCGTCCTACGTTGACTCTCCTGGCTCTGATTGTGAGTGAGTTCCACTCTCACTGAGAACTAGATACTGTGTGGAGCAATTATAATCACTGAAGGTCAAGGTCACAGTAAGGTAGACCACCTGCACGATTATCTTATCGTCCTACGTTGGCTCTCCTGGCTCTGATTGTGAGTGAGTTCCACCCTCACTGAGAACTAGATACTGTGTGGAGCAATTATAATCACTGAAGGTCAAGGTCACAGTGAGGTAGACCACCTGCACGATTATCTTATCGTCCTACGTTGGCTCTCCTGGCTCTGATTGTGAGTGAGTTCCACTCTCACTGAGAACTAGATACTGTGTGGAGCAATTATAATCACTGAAGGTGAAGGTCACAGTGAGGTAGACCACCTGCACGATTATCTTATCGTCCTACGTCGGCTCTCCTGGCTCTGCCTGTGAGTTCCACTCTCACTGTGAACTAGATACTGTGTGGAGCAATTATAATCACTGAAGGTCAAGGTCACAGTGAGGTAGACCACCTGCACGATTAACTTATCGTCCTACGTTGGCTCTCCTGGCTATGATTGTGAGTGAGTTCCACTCTCAACTGGTAACTTGATACTGTGTGGAGCAATTATGATCCCTGAAGGTCAAGGTCACAGTGAGGTAGACCACCTGCACGATTATCTTACCGTCCTAATTTGGATCTCCTGGCTCTACCTTTAGAACTACGTATATTATTTTTTGTGTTACTTCATTCACGTATTTCGGGTTAGGAAGCTACCTCAATGTAACTGCTGACTACTTACACAAGACTGTAAAAGTACGCCGGTTGTGTTATGTGACTACATGTAGCGAGCGATTAAAAAGTACTCGATATGAATCCTCGACTACAATGCTCTTAGAAGTGGAACACTACTCTGGCGCCTAAGGGCAGCGACGCAGGTGCCAGGTGCAACACCAGACGGATACAAATCTCGTGTTGACATAACAATTTGAGTACGTGGTGTTCGCTTTATGGGAATGCCGTGCGGGCCGTTTTACTGCCCGGTTGCTCCGACCAGGCATGTACGTAATTTATTGCCTATTAATGTTTAATCATCTATGACCAAACTGGCTTGTTTAGTGGGCATTTAGCATATGGCGACACTATGAACGTACTGTACAGTCGTTCCTCCTGCTCTAGCTCCTGAATGATTGTTTATTATTCAGATGGAATAAATAATAAACATAATGAATCACATCATGTTTAATCATTTATAAAATTATTCTTAATTTCCAGATCACACTCTTGAACAAAGAAATTATAGTAGATGAATAAATTATTATGGGAAATGCATTTGTCGTTCATTGGTATATTCCTTCACAGTATAACTACTGTCGCGAACTTGATTCACAAATTACACATACAATCTACCTCGAAAGTTTGAAGTCGATCTGAGGCTTCTTTCGAAACTTATCATAGGTCATTGAAATCGGGATTCAACTATCAGGGTATTCATGATAATTTGATAATTCAGGGTAATTGTTCGTGATAAATCTAGTTCTTCTAAAAAGTGATTTACTCAGTCTCCTGTTCAAGGAAAAGGACACGTATGAGGAAAAATGATCAATTTCCTATTTTGTCCGGTAATGTACTCTTTGTTTCAAGTTCATTGTTGGTGATGGTGAGTTAATGTTATTGCTCAGTAAATTGTTGCGGACAATTTCCATCACTGATTAGCAAACAAAATTCACGACGTTTCGGGATCTGGAAGCTGATCCCGTCTTCAGGGGGTTGTTATGTTCTAGGTACGTCTTCCACCTGAAGACAGGATCAGTTTTCAGATCCCAAATTGTAAATGTGTTTTAATTATTTTAACAGTCTTGTATGAGGACTTCACTCCTCTTCGATCCGTTCATTCAATTACAATGCGAATCGTGATAACGGGGGAAAGAACGTTAAGTGAGTGTGTTCACTTTTACTTCAATTCCTTTCCATGCCTAGTTTACATTTTGTACTAGATCCTAGAGTAATTATTATTTTAAGACAATGGAGAGCATCAAGTGCCCTATCAAGTCCGTCTAGCATTCAGGAGGTTCCGGGTTGAATCCTCTGAGTCCCAATCTGAATCTGTGCTCAGTTTCACAGTTCCCATGCCCAATATTAAAAAAAAAAAATTGTTATACTACAATCTGAAACTGACCTGTATAAAGAGAAAATTACCGTACTAGCCCCACCAAGTAAAATTATACAACGAATAAATACTTTTAAATCTCAGTTGCCATTTAGAGCTAGAAGAGTGTAAAATACTCCCTTGAATAATTCTCTAGCGGTTAACGCTCACAAGTTTGCCTCAGGGTAAATGTTCATGAAAAAACTCTTGATTCTCTTCTCTTGATTCTCTTAAAAAAGTTATTAACTCAGTCTCAAGTTCATAGGGCACGTGTAAGAGAAAATTATCAATTTCCGATTTTAACCTGTAAATAGAAACGGCTCAAAGAGCTGTATGTTTCAGTCAATTATATAGCAGAAATATCAAACAACATTTTTCTTGGACTTTTTTTACTAAAGGACCTTCGCAAAGAGTCTTCTTATGAACTGTTCCAGAATTGATTTCGATAGGTTTCAGTAAAAAAGGCGGCATCGCCAAATGTTTAATTTTAGTTTTAACTCTACACAAGTCTCGTATTCCTTTTCATGGGTTTGGACTATCTCGAGCAAAATAATGGCTACGTCTTTGGTTACAAAATACCTAATCATTATGAAAAGATTAAATTTTGTAATGCTCCCCGAATCAAAATAAAATGCAACATGCATCAATGAAAGTCATTAAATATTTTCTTGTTCAGAGTATTGTATCTTAATCACCTTCTTAACTATAGCTATTGTAAAATCAATTTAATTGTATCAAATGCCTACTTGTTGCAACAACACGAATGTATGATGTTGTACTGTGAAAAACGATTTAATGATTGCATTTTAAAGATTAGATAGATGTTTACGGACTGGGAATATTTCAACTGTATGAAACTTTCCTTAAAAATAACATTAGTATGTTCCCAAGCTGTGTATGTATGTAATGCATGTAAATTACTGCATCGGCAATGTTATCTTGGAGGATTAATAAACTGGAGTTAATCCAAGAAAATACAAGCGCAGAATATGAACTAAGGCTACAGTTATTTTAGTTAAAACTGTTTATCCTTGAATGTTTGTTAGCGCTCGCAATTTTGTCTCTCTGTAAACACATTTAATAGCTATTGAAAGATGGCTACAAAGAGTGTTTTGTTATTCATAAGATTATTCTTGATTGTTGGATCCATACTCATGGGACGAATCGGAAGTATACCGATGTAAATAATATATGGGTTGAATAGTCAAAACGGCATGAGTCCTAGTGGCTTCCAAACGGAATCAATCTGAATTACAGAGGAGCTGAATTTTTTCACAGTTGATAGACTATGATAAGGTGTGCATTTTCCCGAAAGTCCCAGAAATCCCCCTTGAGCCTTTCGCTCTAAGCCCATTTAAAGTTTAAGTTTTAGTGTGACAGAAAATCATCTAAATTTTCTTCGTAATTAGAAAAGCAATCGATGTGGCCTTGCCACAATGATTGTACCATTTACTACAACATAAAAACACAAACATAAAAAATCTATTTTCTTCTTTAAATGATCGAAAAATTTCCCACCAGCTCCTTTGTTTGACGGTTATAATTAAACCATTAAATTTGAAGTTTGTAGAAAATTGTTTATAACAATGATATATATGACGATGCTTAACTTGAAGATAGTGAGTAAAATTGTGTTTGCATAGTGGGCATAGTGTTCTGAAAAGTGAGACCTTTGATTAAAGGTACATAATATTACTCTACGATTACACTTACTTAAGATTTTCTTTGACTTCTAATGCGCTGTCCCCCATCTGGGCTAAAAAACCACAATATCTCACATAGTGAAATACTCTTGGAGAACTTTAATTTGATGGACATATTAACCTATGCTTACATTTAAGATTTTTTACTAAATCCATAAGGACCGTCTCTCCTTGGAGGAAGGACAATAAGAAGCTTAGGAAGTAGAATTAATTATTCATAAGCGATTTGCAAAGTTTTAGTTTTATTACTTAAATACTTTTAAAGATATTATATCGTTTCCAGACTTTTTTCCACCCTGTATACAAAGCAACGTTTTCATCTCTGTAAACTCATTCAAATAAATTTTTGTTACATTAAATCTAAATGTTTTTTTATAAAATAATCAAAGAGAACTAACCCCTGAGAAATATTATATTTTTTACATTTATTTATGAAATTATTGATTACAGGTGAGCAAATTGTAGACTTCAAGGACCAATATTAACTACAAACCATCACAGCTTTAAAGTTGGTGTTGGTGAGCTCTTCAGTCTTGAGCGGGGTTTTTAACAGGCTCCCCTCCCACCACCGCAAGTTCCATTCAACGAAGTGGTGGTTTCCTTTGAATCTACTACACCCAACAGGCTTACATTCTAACTGATGTAGTTCTTAGATCTAGTTAACTCTAAGCAAGATCTAGCTAAAGGTTGAGATAGTTTGTTTTATATAGGCACCAACCATTTTATGTGTGGTTTAGTAGGTGTTTTTTTTTTTTTTTTTTTTTTTTTTTTTTTTTTTTTTTTTTTGAGGGAGAGGCGGAAAAATTCTTTACGCACACAGGTGGCCAGCCTGTAGTGTGGGACTCCCCTAAAAAACGGGTTTACCCACTAAAAAACCTCCTCTACTCTTTAGGAATCTAACCTGGAATTGTTTATCACATTACGTCAGGCTAGGCCTAAATTTGGCTTACGCCCGTGGGGCTCGCTCCTTATCCAGCCGCTCGATCAAGGGATCTGGGCCACTTCGCGGTCCAGATCGGTTTTCTTTTCCAGGAGGATGCCCCGGACGAACTGTGACAAAAAATCCCAGTTGCCCTCATCCTCCAAAATATTTTGGCAGACCGAGTCCACCGAAAATGCACCAAAGATTTGTGTGGCCTCCAGGCGGGGCCCTTCCCAACGGGGACAGCGGAAGAATGTGTGTTCCGCATCGTCGGGAACACCCGGGCAATAAATGCAGTCCGGTGAACCGGTCTTTCCCATCCGGTTCAGGTACGACCGAAAATAGCCGTGACCAGTCAAAAATTGAGTCAGGTAGTAGTCCACCTCCCCATGCCGCCGTTCCACCCATGGTTGGACCTGCTTGATAAGTCGCGCAGTCCATCGTCCTCGGGTGTCGTGCTCCCAGCTGTGTTGCCACTGCTGGAAGGTTCGGGAGCGCTCTTCTGTTCTTGCCGTGTCCTTGCCAATCTCGCCTTGTCTCTGATAAATCGCCTTCCTCTCTCCAGCCAAGAGCTTGACAGGAATGACTCCGGCGACCACCAGGACGGCAGGCTCGGACACTGTCCGGTAGGCGGAACACACCCGGAGCGCAGCTTGACGCTGAACCCGGGCGAGTCGCAACCTGTAGCACTCCTTATCTAGAGCGCCTGCCCACACCTCTGCCCCGTAAAGGAGCACGGACTGGACCGCGGACATCAACAGACGTCTTCTGCTGGATCGGGGACCCCCGACATTGGCCATCAGCCTACTAAGGTAAGTGACTACCTTAGCGGCCTTGTCCGCCGTACGGAAGATCTGATCCCTCCAGCTTAACTTGGTGTCCACCATAACCCCGAGGTATTTGGCGGCACGAGTTGATGTGACCACCTCCCTTCCCACTCGAAACGGGACGACGGTGTCGATCCTCTTTTTCGTAAGGATCACAATTTCCGTCTTACTGAGCGCAAGCGAGAGACCGTGATCTGACATCCAGGTGTTAACCACACGCATGACTCGGTTCAACTTTAGTTGGGCCAGCTCAACGTTGCGTGCAGCAATGAGAGCTGCGACGTCATCGGCGTACCCAACCAAAGTGGTTTCCTCAGGCATCTCGGACCTCAGGAGGCTGTCATAGGCAACGTTCCAGAGATCCGGGCCGAGTATTGAACCTTGCGCGGCACCAGAAGTGACTTCCATCGTCCGCGTTCCGTCCCTCGTGTCATAAATCAGGCTTCGAGAGCGTAGATAGTCCTCGATGAGCCGCAACAGTTATGCAGGAACGCGAAAGGTGTTGCGAAGCGCATCCAACATATCGACCCACCTCGCCGAGTTGAAGGCATTCTTGACATCAAGCGTAACAAGAAGCACTACTCGGCGAGAGAAATGGTTGTGGCTCTCGGCTCTCTCCACAGCTCTCTGGACTTCGGTGACAGCGTCAATCGTTGACCGTCCCTTTCTGAAGCCGTACTGACGGGAGCATAAGTCCCCGGCAGCTTCCACGGCAGAAGTCAGGCGGGAACGGATCAGCTTCTCGAACAGCTTCCCAGCCGTGTCCAACATGCAGAGAGGCCTGTGGGACGACGGCAGTTCGGGATCACCTTTGCCCTTGCTGATCAGTACAAGCCTGGCTGTTTTCCAGGGAGCCGGAAACACCCCTTCTACCAAACAGGCATTGTACATTCTCAACAACAAGTCAGCGTTGATTGAAAATACTTTCTTTAAAGCCTCACTGGGAATCCCGTCCGGGCCAGGAGCCTTGTTGCTCTTCAGGGAGAGAACGGAGGTTTCCAGCTCCTCGAAAGTGAAGAGTGGAACGTCCTCTACCCGTCCGAAGTCAACCGGCGGTCGCTGTGGATGTTCAGGAAACAACGCAGCGACGATCCTCCCCATGGTGGCGCCCTCCATGATGGAAGGTGGAGAGCGGGCGCCGAGTTTCTGTGTTACAAGTTTGTAACCCAGGCCCCACGGGTCGGAGTCAACGTCGTCACGAAGTCTCCTCCAGCTATTCGCCTTGCTCCTGTTTATCGCCTGGCGGAGAGATTTTCTCGCAACTTTATAGGCCTCCAACTTACGAACTCTGTCTGCGGGAATTCTCGCTCTTGTGGCGGCTCGTCTAGTTCTTAAACATGTTCTTCTGAGTTCCGCAATCTCTTCAGTCCACCAGTAAACGAGTTGTTTGTCGCGTCGGGGTTTCCTTCGCGGCATAGACTGGTCGCAGGCCGAGACGATCAGTTCCATCGTGGACGTTACTAGTGCCTCGGCCCCAGCCTCACCAGGATTCCCCTGCGCTCCCCGAGAGATGACTTCGGTGAACTTGACCACGTCCAGTTTGTTGGTGTTCCACCGGCGTGGCCCTTCCCGAGATGCGGAAATTCGACGATTTGCCTGATCATGCAGGTCGAAAACGATGTATTGGTGGTCGCTACCCGTGTAGTCCTCCACAACCCTCCAGCCAGAGATCCTCGGAAGGAGCGACTCAGACGCAAAGGTGACGTCGGGGATCGTGCCTCTCTGCCCGGGGCGCCGAAAAGTAGGTGTGTCGCCCTGGTTGAGGACGACAAGACCGGCCCTGGCGATAAAATCCAGGATGTATTTCCCCCGGGAGCTGGTAGAGGGCATTCCCCACTCGACGGCCCTGGCGTTGAAATCACCACCAACGACGACATGCCCGGTGGTGCCGAGAACGCATTCCTCTAGGCTATCTATCTTGTCACGGAAGTCCTGGACGGCCTCGTTGGGTGTGAGGTAGCAACTGAAGATAGTCACGTCCCTACACCGAAACCAGACGAATCCTCGGCCGCGCCCGTGTCTCCGCACCAAAACATCTCGTGTATTACGTGCCCAAAATGCAGCAGTACCGAGGCTGTCCGAGATCCAAATGTTTGGGTCTCTGTCCCGATACTGTTCACTGATAAGGAGCGCGTCAGCACCAAGTTCTCGGGCGAGCTGATCTAGAAGGTTATCAGCTCCCCAGGATCTATGAATGTTGGCCTGGAGGATGCGAATTACCGGCCGCTGCCTTTTGCCTGTTCAAGTGCGGCTCTGAAGGCACCGCACTGACCAGACCCGGGTAAGTGACCGAGGGCACTGGAGCCTGAATCCTTGCAGAGGAAGCAGGAGGGGCTCGAGGAACATTCCTTACGTTTGTGGCCCTGGCTTCCACACTGGAAGCAGTTGGCACTCCTGTCGGGCCCTTTACAGTTTCGGGAGGAGTGGCCGAAACCGAGACAGCGGAAGCATCTCGAAACTACCACCCTCCGTTTGAGCCTGCAACTGACCCAACCGACTCTGAGGTGCTGAAGGCTAAGCAGCTTATTGGCGTGCTTTTCGCTCATCTCAGCAACAGCCATCCGGAGTTGACTTCGGTTAGGCTTTGTCAGCCATACCCTCACTCCATCGGCCGGTATCTCCGGGAGTGCCACCTGGATCGCACGGGTCACCTCATCTTCGGTGGAGAGGACATCAAGGTCCCGAATCTCGACCGAACACTTCGGTTCTAGGGCCTTGATGGAGCCTTTGTCCCCAAGTGCAGTCTTGAGGGAAGCGGCAAAACCGATCTTGTCACTCGACTTCCCCAGTTCGAGGAGGACATCCCCGTTCTGGGTTCGCCGAATAGACTTGATAACGGTGTCGGTCTCTTCCGGTTTGGCCTGCGATCTAATCTGACCCAGAACATCGGCAAAAGATCGCCCCCCTAAGGGCTTGATCAAGATTGCCTCCGTCCTGGGCTTCTTAGGCCTGGGTTGTTTAGGCTTTCTAGCAGACTTGCCAGAGGCCTCCCCAACCGGGTTTGAGACTTGCGTCCGCTCCACCCTCGACGCACTTTTCGAAGCTGCCTCCGCTTGCTTCTGCCTCCTCCTTTCTTTCTTAGACAGGCGCGTCTTCCAGCCCCCCAAAGGTGTTGAGGCAGAGTTTGCTGCCAAGGCAGGATTAGCCGCCGGAGCAGGAACCTCTGCAGGAGTAGCCGCTGGAATCACGGCAGCGCCCGGGGCGGATTCAGTAGCCTGGACAGGAGATGTCTGCGATGCCGCAGTGACAAAAACCGGTCTCGGCACTGAGTCCACCTCAACAAGCTCAGGGCTTCCCGGCGAAGAACCGCTCTGCCTCTTCTTTCGCTTTCTGGCTTGAGTCTGGGACTCAGCCAGATGAGCTTGAGGTGAAGCAGAGATGACTCGGTTCGTGACATCGCGCTCCTGCTTCACTGCCTTTAGCCTGATTTTCCGGCATTCCTCGATTTCTTCGAGTTTCGGGATCCCCTCTTTTATCGCCTTGTTTATGTTCTTTTGAATTAGGAGGACCTTGGCCATCTCCTTCAAAAGAACTTTCATCTTCTTCAGACATGAGTCTTCCTCCTCGTGGGCGTCGTCCTGCTGCTGCCGAAGCATTTGCAGCTCGAATGCCGCACGAAGAGGGCTCTTCCTGGGAGGGATTCCTTGCATCCTGGCTAGAGGTGTTACCGGATCGGTCACACCCATACCCAGATCAACCTCATCTTTCTCCTTTCCGGTTACGGCTGATGATCCAGCGACACCAGCAGCCTTGAACGGGGCCGGCGGAGGGGAGGTTTTAATTCCAACCGTCGGCGTCCCAGTCTTTGAGGTCGGAGACCTCTGCACAAGTGAGCTGCGCCTAAAAGCAGCCTGTTCGTTCTCCTTTCCAAGATTCGTGTTTTGCAGTTGACAATCCATACTGTTTTGTACTAGATTTAAGAACAAAACAGTACGGTTTAGTAGGTGGTAAGGTTAGGTTAGGTTGGATTTGTTATCTTGGTTCCCGTCATCGTTGCTTGACAACAATGCATCAATGCATCTTATGTATGAGTGACAAGGTCAAGCTCAGTCTTGCTCTATCGTTACTGGTCTTTGTTTAATCTCTATATTATCTTGTGAATTATATCCAACTGTTTATCAAAAACGTTTCCTTAAGTTGTCTAATCAAAGTATCTTAGAGCCATTACTTACTTATCTGCTAACCTGTCCTAAGATAACCAAGCTACACTAGTGGTGCACCGACCTTGCAGCCTTCTAAAACTTTCTTGTAAAAACTAGATCAATATAAATACCTGACATTTGTGCAAAAGGTTAAAAAAGTTCACTACTGTTAATTTTATTGTTGGAACCTTAAATAACAAGTGGCGCCTGTAACCGTAGAGTGCCTAAATTAATTGTACAAACCAATCCATCACAAGAGGGTGACAAACGAAACACATATTGCAATTTCGTAAAACAATAGTTTGTTGGTTAAAACTAAAGTGTTACCAACCAATTTTTAATTGTAGGTTAACATGTTCGTGTTAATAAATCCTTTAAAATGAAATTGTCTCTCCCATACAAATCAATGGCTCTTTTCATGATTGAATAAGTACGAGACTACAACAAAGTCCTGTAAGTATAAAGACTCACTTCACTGTATTTTACAACTAGAAGATGTATTTTATGTGAATCTATTTGTGCAAAAACTGTGTATTTGTGTCTTAAATAACAATTTATATTTTCAATAAAAACTAAGAATTTTCAATTCATTAGAATTAATGGACACTAAAAGAAAGTGGAGAGAGTTATAAATCCCTGGTAAATGGCTAACTTTGCTTCTGAAAATTACAATATTTTGATCTATTAAAATATTTATTCCTGGAATGAAATCTGTCGTCTTTAAAATAGTTTTTAAATGCATACATTTCATTTATTAATTTCAATATGCATTCAGTGTGCCTAGTTAAAAGACATGTCCCCTTTTGTCTTTTTTTAACCTTAAGTCCATAAACGACTTGATTATCCAAGTTCTTGAAAATTTTTGTAATTAAATATATGAACTAATTTTATTTAATTTAAACTTTAAGTTAGTTTAACGTCAAAATATATAAACAAAAAGCCTGTCGTGGGTTATACATTTCCTACAAATTCAGTAAAGCTTCTTGAAGCCAAAGTAAAAGGGTGCAAAAAGGCCATAAAACCAACACGGGTTTTTAATTGAAGAATATTGAATCAAAAGGCTTTTCAAAGGTGTATACGTTAATGCAATGAATATCGAAGTGGCTCTAAATGCTTGATCTCTCGCCGTTTAAATGCACTTCACCTCTGCTTGTTCATCGATCGTCAGTTAATTATCAACTTTCGAAAAACCGCAAACGGATTATTTCCTAATGATATTTACTTTATATAAGATTTAAAAGTAGAATGTAAGCTTAACGATAGTAGTAGTATAAGCTATGAGTGAGCTGTAATAAATTGCAACAATACACTTAACGAAACTCACGAGTTACGAAACGTTGAATACAATCGTTGCATACTCTATTTTATCCACGACCAAATTAAATTTAGTAAATAATTTGAAAATTTAATGATAACAATTTCGAAAGTTATTGTCTGTATTCGGCCATCCACCAAAAACAAGCCACACCTAATGTCGCTTGACGTATTCGTCGTTTTCACTCACATATGATCACACTCTTTTGAGGTCCGTAGGCCTACACCAAAACATGTAACGGAACAAATAGCTGATGCGTGAATTGCGTGATTTCTATTATAGCACTACTTTCGTAAAATTTTATGTTCTCATTGGTCTAGAACCTGCATTTTAATGTTAATACCTCACTAAGCACAGGATTGGGTTTGGTATATATTCCACCTTTTTATAATGTTACTTGTAATATAATTATTTGTGCTCATTGCAACAGTTGTAGATAAATTAATTTAGCGATTCGTTTGTAGATTGTTTTATTCAAGAAATATTTACAAAAATACACAGTATGATTTTAACTTTCTTGGGTTGATTTGATACAATAGAGTATCGGAGCCCATAATTCCGATCCATTTCGTTCCTCATTATTTGGAGCTACATTTCTCCTCTCTTTGCAACTCCCCTTAGTTGCTTCCTGGTGGATTTATACCCTTCTCCGATGTTCAATATAACTGCGTCAGAATATTTACTCCAAATATACTTTTTACCTATAAATGTACACTTATATAAGACTCATATTTGTTGCCTATTCATGGATAACTACCCTTGTTATAAAAATATACCATACTTTATCTAGTTTACTTAGGATTACATCTGCTGTCACTGATTTATAAGTGTGGTTTGAAGAGATTTCGTTTCAGAAAAAAAATTTTAATAGTCTAAGTGGCTACCATAGTGGTAATGGTGGATGTTAGTGTAACTTCCGGTACCAAAGGAAAGACATTTAAGGAACATTTAAGGACATTTAAGGAAGGCCATTGTTGACATTTGAGGTCAAAATATTGAAGTCAAGCCAACGCTAATGATTTATTGTAGAGTTTCAACTGGTCGATTATAATTCAAAATAAGTTTAAAACATTTTAAACTTATATGAAATATGAGATAATAATATAAATGGATGAAATTCTTTTGTTGCAAATAATGAGAAGTACGTTTTTATAAAAATATTATATTGCCTCAATCCAGGTAAATTTCCATTTCTACCACAAAAGACTTGGATAATTGTAGTCCAAAAGTAATTTTTATGTATACTACTAAGTAGTTTTATTTTACTCAAACCTGTGATGATGGATTTAAGATATATTAAGATAAGATATAAGTATTCTAAGAAAACTACTCAGCTAAATGTGTAACAAATTAATATTATATGTTATATTGCCATAATACTAGTTTCACAAAAAGAGCATGTTGTTATGTAAAGGTGCTATAGGTTGAATAAAGGTAGCCCATACCATGTTTCAGTTATTCATTTTGTTGTAATAAAAGTGTAGTCAGTTGAAGACAAACTCTGCGACGAAGAATATGTTATTAATAAATATTGACACTTATTCTGAAATTAAATATAACGGTGGGTCAAAAACCCTATCTATTTACTTTCACGCACCACTTAGCTACAGGAAGTCTGAGGGTGGTGGGGGTAGGTTTGTTGAAATACAAATTTTATGCCATTTAAATAGTCATGGAGTAGTTGTCACCTCCTGCATGTTTAGTAAATCGCGTTCGTTATCTGTGCGTATTTCATGTGCCTCGTCACTAAACATTATTAAAAGCTTTATCAGCATTAAAATCAATCATTTGTTTATAAAATATTTGTCGCTTTGCATGGTCAGTGGGCTTTAATTACAGAACAATAGCAAATTAATTGGTTTCGATGGAAATTCAGATATAACCACAAAATTTGACTAACCGACAAGTTCAAAGCATCTCGTTAGCCTATCGGTTAGCGTGGACTTTGGTTCAAGAGGTCACGGGTTCGATTCTCGGGGTGTCCACAGTAATTTGATGGGTTTGGACAGCTTTCCATTAAAAGCGTTTAGTGTACATCGTACAATGTTCTTAACAAAATGCCTCTGGGGTGGACAAAAACAAAGCCTATATGCTTGTTTTCGGGTGGGCCAACAAGGACTTTTCCCACAGCAGCATAGACTCTATCTATGTGCCCTGGCGTCGGAGCTGACCTTGGACGGGTTGTTGGTTTCGTTTTCAACGCAAATTCCATTGTCCTAAAGTTATTAACCCACTGCATAGTTGTGCTACGAGACGGAACATTCCCTTGTCGACCTAATTGAGAAGAATGCTTGAAACTGCCACTAAGTATCAATGATAGACCCACTGCTATTGAAATGCGCCTTGATAACGAATGCTAGTTGATCAGGCGACGACTACTCCATGAACACTGAAATGGCATAAAATTTGTTTTACAACAAGCCTACCCCCACCTTCCTCAGACATCCTGTCGCTGAACGGTGCACGATTGAAAATACCTAGATCGGTTTTTGCCGCACCCTGTATAACTGATGTAGCATTGATAACAGATTTTAATCACACACTGTTCATCATTTAGACCAATCTGATTGTTAATGCACAGTATCACTAACTCTTTCACAAAATTATTGTAGCATTTTGATTAAAAAACAAATGTAATTAACTTTCGGTATGAATTATGTCTTTATTTTATGATAAAATCTAATGTAGCTTCTGAACACTATAACACTACCAGCTAAATGCCGGAGGTGGTAAAGCAAGTGAGATTTGCTTAAACGATGAAGGATTCTTTGGTTCCACTCGATCACCCACATGAGTGTACCAAAATAGAGCCTCTCTACACGCTTCAGTTTACGTTCATTGACTGTCATAGACGCCTTTATTGTCAATCCTGGTCTGTGGTCATATTAACATCTTATTGTTTTGGTAGTATGAGCTCTTCGTTTCTTAAATTAATTATACCCTCAAAATCACGCACATAAAGAGATTTATTTCGAGCTTTTTGATGCATTCCCTTGTTTGTGATCACTCTGTTTATGTTTTCACAGTCACAGAGATGTGTTGTACGTTCCGGTCTGTGCAAGACACCTCGTCGTTTTGGGAGTAAAGAGCTCCTCTTTTCATAACCAGTGTCACAATCGATCACACACAAAAATGATTTATTTTTATAATTACTTTGTTTACTATTATTTTACTTTTACAAACTTCCAGTTTAGCCAGTGCTTCCAGACCTAGCCTGTAAAATGCATATCGTTTACACATAAATATAGACATTAATTAAACCATGGGTAATTTGATAATTTTTTTCTCAGAATAAAAACAGTTTTTGAGGAAAATTGTAGCTATAAAATTAATCAACAATGAAATAACCCTAACATTGCAAACAAGCTAAAATAAATCACAGTGCTATAGCGGTGAAAAAGTTATCTTATTTTAATCTTGAATTGGACTCGTCCTTTATTAAGTGGGGACAGCCTTGCACTTTCTGAGACTGTCGAAATTTTGACCGGAATAATATAAAATTCTGCTACCTGATTCAAGTATCCCGTTTATGAGGTAAAAAGTCCTCATTTCCTTAACAGTGAATTCGCCTGTGAAACTTTAAGAACTCAACAGTGAAGGCGCTGCAACTTTATAAGTGTGTCACACTCTAGAAAGGTCTGTCCAAGTTTAGTTTACATCAGGAGCTGCTACTTTATAAGTGTGCTACACTTGACAGGTCTGCCCAAGATTAGTTTACATCAGGCGCTGCTACTTTATAAGTGTGTTACACTTGACAGGTCTGTCCAAGTTTAGTTTACATCAGGCGCTGCTACTTTATAAGTGTGCTACACTTGACAGGTCTGTCCAAGTTTAGTTTACATCAGGCGCTGCTACTTTATAAGTGTGCTACACTTGACAGGTCTGCCCAAGATTAGTTTACATCAGGCGCTGCTACTTTATAAGTGTGTTACACTTGACAGGTCTGCCCAAGATTAGTTTACATCAGGCGCTGCTACTTTATAAGTGTGCTACACTTGACAGGTCTGCCCAAGATTAGTTTACATCAGGCGCTGCTACTTTATAAGTGTGCTACACTTGACAGGTCTGCCCAAGATTAGTTTACATCAGGCGCTGCTACTTTATAAGTGTGTTACACTTGACAGGTCTGCCCAAGATTAGTTTACATCAGGCGCTGCTACTTTATAAGTGTGCTACACTTGACAGGTCTGCCCAAGATTAGTTTACATCAGGCGCTGCTACTTTATAAGTGTGCTACACTTGACAGGTCTGCCCAAGATTAGTTTACATCAGGCGCTGCTACTTTATAAGTGTGCTACACTTGAAAGGTCTGCCCAAGATTAGTTTACATCAGGCGCTGCTACTTTATAAGTGTGCTACACTTGACAGGTCTGCCCAAGATTAGTTTACATCAGGCGCTGCTACTTTATAAGTGTGCTACACTTGACAGGTCTGCCCAAGATTAGTTTACATCAGGCGCTGCTACTTTATAAGTGTGCTACACTTGACAGGTCTGTCCAAGTTTAGTTTACATCAGGCGCTGCTACTTTATAAGTGTGTTACACTTGACAGGTCTGCCCAAGATTAGTTTACATCAGGCGCTGCTACTTTATAAGTGTGCTACACTTGACAGGTCTGTCCAAGTTTAGTTTACATCAGGCGCTGCTACTTTATAAATGTGCTACACTTGACAGGTCTGTCCAAGGTTAGTTTACATCAGGCGCTGCTACTTTATAAGTGTGCTACACTTGACAGGTCTGCCCAAGATTAGTTTACATCAGGCGCTGCTACTTTATAAGTGTGCTACACTTGACAGGTCTGCCCAAGGTTAGTTTACATCAGGCGCTGCTACTTTATAAGTGTGCTACACTTGACAGGTCTGCCCAAGGTTAGTTTACATCAGGCGCTGCTACTTTATAAGTGTGCTACACTTGACAGGTCTGCCCAAGATTAGTTTACATCAGGCGCTGCTACTTTATTAATGTGCTACACTTGACAGGTCTGTCCAAGGTTAGTTTACATCAGGCGCTGCTACTTTATAAGTGTGCTACACTTGACAGGTCTGCCCAAGATTAGTTTACATCAGGCGCTGCTACTTTATAAATGTGCTACACTTGACAGGTCTGCCCAAGATTAGTTTACATCAGGTGCTGCTACTTTATAAATGTGCTACACTTGACAGGTCTGCCCAAGATTAGTTTACATCAGGCGCTGCTACTTTATAAGTGTGCTACACTTGACAGGTCTGTCCAAGGTTAGTTTACATCAGGCGCTGCTACTTTATAAGTGTGCTACACTTGACAGGTCTGCCCAAGATTAGTTTACATCAGGCGCTGCTACTTTATAAGTGTGCTACACTTGACAGGTCTGCCCAAGGTTAGTTTACATCAGGCGCTGCTACTTTATAAATGTGCTACACTTGACAGGTCTGTCCAAGTTTAGTTTACATCAGGCGCTGCTACTTTATAAGTGTGCTACACTTGACAGGTCTGTCCAAGGTTAGTTTACATCAGGCGCTGCTACTTTATAAGTGTGCTACACTTGACAGGTCTGTCCAAGTTTAGTTTACATCAGACGCTGCTACTTTATAAGTGTGTTACACTTGACAGGTCTGCCCAAGATTAGTTTACATCAGGCGCTGCTACTTTATAAGTGTGCTACACTTGACAGGTCTGTCCAAGTTTAGTTTACATCAGGCGCTGCTACTTTATAAATGTGCTACACTTGACAAGTCTGTCCAAGGTTAGTTTACATCAGGCGCTGCTACTTTATAAGTGTGCTACACTTGACAGGTCTGCCCAAGATTAGTTTACATCAGGCGCTGCTACTTTATAAGTGTGCTACACTTGACAGGTCTGTCCAAGTTTAGTTTACATCAGGCGCTGCTACTTTATAAGTGTGCTACACTTGACAGGTCTGCCCAAGATTAGTTTACATCAGGCGCTGCTACTTTATAAGTGTGCTACACTTGACAGGTCTGTCCAAGTTTAGTTTACATCAGGCGCTGCTACTTTATAAGTGTGCTACACTTGACAGGTCTGCCCAAGATTAGTTTTCATCAGGCGCTGCTACTTTATAAGTGTGCTACACTTGACAGGTCTCTCCAAGTTTAGTTTACATCAGGCGCTGCTACTTTATAAGTGTGCTACACTTGACAGGTCTGTCCAAGTTTAGTTTACATCAGGCGCTGCTACTTTATAAGTGTGCTACACTTGACAGGTCTGTCCAAGGTTAGTTTACATCAGGCGCTGCTACTTTATAAGTGTGCTACACTTGACAGGTCTGCCCAAGATTAGTTTACATCAGGCGCTGCTACTTTATAAATGTGCTACACTTGACAGGTCTGTCCAAGGTTAGTTTACATCAGGCGCTGCTACTTTATAAGTGTGCTACACTTGACAGGTCTGCCCAAGATTAGTTTACATCAGGCGCTGCTACTTTATAAATGTGCTACACTTGACAGGTCTGTCCAAGGTTAGTTTACATCAGGCGCTGCTACTTTATAAGTGTGCTACACTTGACAGGTCTGCCCAAGTTTAGTTAACATCAGGCGCTGCTCCTTTATGAGTGTGCTACACTTGACAGGTCTGCCCAAGTTTAGTTTACATCAGGCGCTGCTACTCGTACAGAACAGCAAGACACGTCAACGCTGAGGGCACGAGAGACGTGTGCCTGTACGTGAGTGCGAGAGACCGGCACGTGCAGCCAAGGGGAAGGCTGGTATTCATAAATAATCAACTTCTCCTAGCAGACCGGAAGAGGAAAAGACAGGTGAAGCAAATCACAGACGGATGAATTGGCCGTCTTGTTTTCTTTGGAGTTGACAGATGACAAGTCTGGCAATCTCCCAATACTTCGGGACTAACCGCTTAGCTACAAACATTCGGAAATATTATTGTACACGGCTCACTAAACGTTTAGATGGGATTATAGAGATTGACATGAACTTTTTCTTCGGATGATTAAAAATGAATACATATAATCCAGAGTAAATAACTGGTTCAATGGCGGATACCGCTTGTGGGATGTACAATATTTTACAAAAAAGGGAGGGTAACATATTACGAGAATTTTTAATCGTGAAACTCTTGACACCCCAAGTGTCGTCTTTTGCATTAGAGGTACGTGCCTGAATTAGACATTTTTTCTGGGTTTTCACTTAAATAGAGTATAGATCCCTAAGTTCAAATACCGATTTAAGTTGCTTGGTAAAAGTTTTTTTTTTTTATTTTAGTTTAAAAATTACTTAATAAGCTTACAATGACTTTTTATTTAGATTTTTAGCAAAATGGTTTGTTTTTTAAGAACAATTAAATTATTTGAAATTTAAAATATTGTTGCTGCAGCGTGTTAAGCGTAAACATTAGTTCAAAATCATGTGTCACATCACCACGTTTAACTTACAACAAGCAACACAATCCAATATGGCGTAGCAAAGATGGCAGTTAAAATTTTGTAACTTAGTAAAAATCTATTAAGTCACTATCTATTATCTTAGTAAATCTAACTTAGTAAATACTACCAAACTGTGATATCTGATAATAAAAAGTCGATACAAAAAAAATTAAAACAAGGGAGTTTAATTTTTTAATTTTTTTTTATAAAACTTTTAATATCTTGACAATGAAAAGGTTTAAATAAAAACGGATCGTGGCATCGTGTTCAACCCAAAAAACTACTTTGAAATGATGTGTCACGACCCTACCTTTAGATATAAAAATTAAAAGTTCATTCCAATATGGTGGATCCAAGATGGCGGCCAAAAATGTGAACCTCACTTAAAGAAATATATAAACTAATCAATGGTGTTCGGCGATGGTTGGGAGTTGATGTCTTATGAAATGAGCAATAAATTATAAAAGTTCAGGGGAGGGCATTCAAACAACCCCTGTAAAATTTATCATATGTTTTTATTTCAATATTTAATAATATGCCACATTGTTTTAATATTTATCAGTGGTTACAATGCCCACATTTCACCAAAGTCTTCTTTGCCTTGGTGACCACGTCTCCTCACTGTCGTGTACAATCTTGCAGTACAATCTTGTTCGTCCACTGCAACTTTGTCGACGACAACTGGAGTGCTTTTATGTCTTGTGTTTTGCAGTTTTAAGACTGCAGGTGACCCATCTTTGCCACAACCATTCTCTACGTATACGGCACAAGGAATAAACTAATTACAATTGAAAATGCGTTTAATGACAAGAACGTACTTGACATTAGACAGCTCTTCGTTAAAACATTACTCATTTATTTACATGTACAAACATTCACGTAACGATTTAAACCTCTTACACACATTTACACTCTATGGTACTTTTAATGCGGCTGTGGCAATCCAGATCCCACGTCCAAAAGATCGCACTTGGAGACAAACTAATTTTACATTTCCCATTAAACTTTAATAAACTTATCAGAATCCTGAAAAAATTTGACTATTTTACCATACAGGATCCTTCACTCTCATCTGTATTAAACGATGAGTGATGAAAATAATGTTTCTTTTGATCTGATTGGAATTTTTGTTTAAGCAGTGCTACCTTTAAAATATATTAAGAAATCTGTTATTTTTATTTCTAAAATATTATGCTCCTAAAAAAGTCACAGCATTTTTTATTGTATTCTTTTTACGTTAAAATAAATCATTTAAAATTAAACTTGTAAGAAACGTTATTTGATGGGTTTGGACCACTTTCCGTTAAAAGCTTTACAACCCACCTAATGCAATGCCTCTGGAGTAAACTAAAAAAAAGATATATAAGAAAGATTAAATTTTTAATGTTTTTTCTACAATAATAGTCAATGAAGACATTACAGTTATAGTAACTAATCTATTTTATAAAATTTATTCATTTAATAAATTTTGATATGTAGGATAAAAAAATTTATTTATAACGATTTAATTAAAATTTAAATTACACCTCAATGTATAAACTAGCAAATCATATATTTTCTCTCTTCAGGCAATATGATAACAAGCACGACGTATTTAAAGAAATACTCCCGTCACAGCAGACCTGCGTACTCAGAGAATTTCCTATGTAATATTTACATTATTTTATTTCAAAATAAACATAATGGGCGTGAGTATGCAGGTTTGCCGCCTTTTAGGGTTTGTAAGCAAATATAAGTTAAACCCTACTGAGTAAATGTACATAAAACTGTTATCAAATTCTTTTATTTTTTTATTTTCTCCATAAACACCCTAGAGGTGAGTAAGTTCGTCGCCACATGGGTTTTGTAACCAAATATAAGCTATACCCTTCCTAGGGAATGTATAGGTACCAAATTTTATGAAGATATGTCAATATAAGAAAGATAAAGGGTTTTGTTGATTTCCATAAGAATAACATAGGATACATATTTTTGGATGTTCTCCATAACCTAAGGCTAAGTAAGAAATTCAAAATACTTAATTGTTAGTTTTTAAAGTATTTTTAATGGTTTAAGCCGAACGATTTTTATTTTAAAATAAAAAGAAAACATGATTTTTTTAATAGCATAAGAATCCGTTAATATTGTCAGACCATTCTGGTTTGCGAACTCATCCCTGACAATTACTTACATCCCTGTATCCAATATTGTCAGATCATTCTGGTTTGCGAACTTATCCCAGACAATGACTAACATCCCTGTATCCAATATTGTCAGATCATTCTGGTTTGCAAACTCATCCCTGACAATGACTTACATCCCTGTATCCAATATTGTCAGATCATTCTGGTTTGCGAACTCATCCCTGACAATGACTTACATCCCTGTATCCAATATTGTCAGATCATTCTGGTTTGCGAACTCATCCCTGACAATGACTTACATCCCTGTATCCAATATTGTCAGACCATTCTGGTTTGCGAACTCATCCCTGACAATGACTTACATCCCTGTATCCAATATTGTCAGATCATTCTGGTTTGCGAACTCATCCCTTACAATGACTTACATCCCTGTATCCAATATTGTCAGATTATTCTGGTTTGCGAACTCATCCCTGACAATGACTTACATCCCTGTATCCAATATTGTCAGATCATTCTGGTTTGCGAACTCATCCCTGACAATGACTTACATCCCTGTATCCAATATTGTCAGACCATTCTGGTTTGCGAACTCATCCCTGACAATGACTTACATCCCTGTATCCAATATTGTCAGATCATTCTGGTTTGCGAACTCATCCCTTACAATGACTTACATCCCTGTATCCAATATTGTCAGATTATTCTGGTTTGCGAACTCATCCCTGACAATGACTTACATCCCTATACCTAAATTTCATAAACATTTGGATGTTACGTTCAAAAGTTATCGTGCTTACGGACACAATACAAGTTAAATATAAGTTAATTTAAAAAATGGTACCCCGGTTCGTTTTAAAAATTTGGCATAGAAGTTCCTCTTTGCCTCTTAGTTCTCTTTATATTAAGTTGCGAAACTTCTTGAAACAACTGTAAATACTCCAACAATAATGACTGCTCCTCTAAAATTATTCTAGTTTATTAGGGTACTTAGGAATAATTTTCAAATGATATCTTTGAAACCCAAAGTATCTTTTCTGAGATACTGTAAAAAAGATCAGATCTGATAGTATAGTCTACAAAATTAGAGCTCTTTTATCAACAATAAAATGGTAAATGATCATACATCTTTCTATTTTAAACTCCAAACAGTTTTTTTTTTTTTTTTTTTTTTTTTTTCTTCTTCTTAGAGAGAGTGATTATAAAAGCGATTTGAACATATTTTTTTATTTTACAGATGATTAGGTACTCTAATCAATCGTTTAAGGGGAGGCGGAAAGGTGAAAACTCAAATTTTATTAATTTTTTTTTTTATTTGAAAAGCGTTTTTTCCTGAAAACAATGATATATAACATGATGATATCATAAGAATTTTACATATTTAAAAATTACAACAAACATAGGCCTATGTATAACGGTAAGTCTGTCTATTTTGTGTGTATATATATATATATATATATATATATATATATATATATATATATATATATATATATATATATATATTATATATATAATAATTATATAATATATATATATATATTTATATGTGTAATATATTATGTATATAATATATATAATAATATATATATATATATATATGTATTTATATATATAATATATCTGCTGTAGATGAGCAGAATCACATTATAACTCCCCTCGGCCCCTAGGGCTCCGCCACGCCATTTCCCGAATTGTTGTTTTTCATGTAAAAATGTACCTTTTCTCGGAAACTACTATAGGTAGAGACTTGAAATTTTCACACAACTTGTATGTGGTGGTGTTGCATACACTGAGTTTTTTTTTGTAACCTAATCTTAACCAACTCGGCCAGACTAAAATTAAAACCAAGAAAAATTTAAATTTTTTATGGTATTTCAGAATAAAAATTGTATCTCAGCTATTTTCCGGCGGAAGTGCATAAAAAAAACTCAGCATTTGTATCAAAGGTATACAAACAACTGACAAAAAATTCAAAATGATAGGCCTAATACTTTTTGAGAAAAGGTACATTATATTAGCATTACGGAGATAGGGATTCCGCCTAACTTAGTAAGCCTTGAAGCACTGAACAATCTTAGTATAACTTAAACGTTAGAGTAAAGTACGACGAAAACTGTTTCTCTGCTTTGTTCATAAAACTAGCTAAAGTGACAAAGTAAGTACGGTAGGCTCGAGTTTATTAAAGTTGGGATCGTAAAATATCTAGGTAGGCTTCTAGTGTAACATTGTTTCTTTTTAATCCCCACTCAGGTAGTTTCAAGTGTTAGTTTATGCTTTTATAAACAAATAGAAACATACTTAATGGTGAGGTCTCGCAAATTTTCATGAAGGTTCTTAAAATGAAATAATATCGAATATTCTAATCTTAGGAGGGTGAAATATCTCAATAGTTTTCTAATATCCTTGATAATTTACTTCCTAATATAGGGAAAACACTAATAAAACGAAAAATTTGATTTCACTTTGTTCACTTTCATTAGATTTCAGTGACGAGTAGCCTGTCTGCTTTTCTGGAGGGTGAGAAAATTTGAGACTACATCTAGTAAAAACATTGATACTATTTATTTACCCTGCAAAATGTTTATTCGGGATAACCAATTTTTGTGGTTAATTGAACCAACATTTTGGTTACCACCCAACCGACAAACTTTTGGTTGACGTTAGCAAAAGATTTGGCTCAATATGTTTGGTTTGTTTAACCAAAAAAATTAGTGGTTGGAACCAAACCATTTCGGTTTTCTCAAATAAAATCTTGTAAACAAAATCACTTGAAAATATTTTTTTTACGAAATGGATTAAAAGCATCGTTAAAAAAAAAATGAGTTTTAAAAGTTATGGTTTGTGTGATAAAATTCGAACCTGACACTCTCTGCTACCTTCCTCTTCGAGAATAATGATCTTCACTGACCACTCATCAAGGGCTAAGCCTCCGCTGCGTAAGTAATAAAACATCACTAATAAACTGAACAAATTTTGGTCCTTTTTGTTCTGAAAACTAAACAAAATAAACTAGTTAGTAAAATTTTGATCGATTTAAATATATTTTAGTTGATTGAAACCAATACCAACCAGTTTAGTTATTTTAAACTAATAAATTTTGTAGTTTCTATCAATATTTTTTTTAAGTTTATAATGTATATCGTGGAAATTCTATAGAATTGCCAAGTCCAGCTTGACGTGCAACCAGCAACTTGACAGCAACTTGTTGTGTGCAACTGTGACACTGAAGCCTTATCAGTTGTTGGCGACTTTCTTGTCAAACAGAAAGATAACAGGGAGATGTACATCATCTTTCTCTAGGAAGTCCCAGAATGATCCATGTCTCCCACAGGGATCATACATGAGTACTTCTTCAAAAGACACATTGCTGATTGTATCCGAGAAATATCCAGAGACTTGCTCCACTGTCGAATAAAAGGTTAGAGTCACAAGGTTTACTTTTCGCCGAAGGAAAACTTGTTAGAATTAAAAGAGTTGCACGTACCATGCGCTTTCCCTCAAGCATACAGCTTTTATACATAAGATTTTAAACATTAGCTGGAGTAAGAATTTAATAAAAAAACCTAAAAATTACTATTAAATTACCCCTCCCCTTATGGAAAGTAGCATCCTACAGTTTATAATATGATTAATTTTTTAAAAAGTTGAAACTAAAAACTCACACATAAGTGTAATATAGTGAATACCGGGTGTCCATAAAGTCTTGTCTTGATAAAAACCGTATGGTATGAAAACAATTTGTGGTAAGCTCAAGTTTTATTTTCAGTTTTAACAAGTAACTACTCGAGTTTTTACGACTATGCACAAAGTCAATACATTCCAATGTGTGCGCCTTGTAGTCCGTGGAGATAGCAAAAAAATATTTCAGTGCTGGATACTGGTCTAAAAGTTTTTTACACTGCTTCTACATCAAATGGTATCTACAAAACCGCCGGGAGACACTCTCTCAATAGTCCGGAGGGACGGTCCACAAGGAGTCAGAAGAAAATCTTAAATGTAAGCATAGGTCAATATATACATCAAATTAACGGTCTCGAAGAATAGAGAACAATGCCGCAAACCCAGCCTCAAAAGGATGATCGAGAAAAAAATGGCAGGCGATCAAACTTTAAATTAAAATCATATTGCTGAAAACAAAAAATGCAATAACTAACGATCCACTCAACCTTTTGAGGTCGGGTTTGTGGCAAATTCCTCAGAATGCAAAGCCCTTTAAAATGATGTATCATATGACGTAATCCAGTGAAGTTTTTTCCAAGACTTCCTTTAGGGACGTCCCTAGTAGAGGTCGTCAGGAAAACTGCATTGGGCTACGTCATATGACATATCATTTTGAAGGGCTTTGTATTTTGAGCAATTTGCCACAAACCAGACCTCAAAAGGTTGAGTGGATCGGGAGTTACTGCATTTTTTGTTTTCAGCAATATGATTTTAATGCAAAGTTTGATCGCTTACCATTTTTGACTCGATCATCAAAAAGAGTATGGGTATTTTAAGGGTATTAACAGTTGCAGAATTTCAATACCTACAAAAGGACACATTAAAAGTCAAAATTGGTTGACTTGGTGGGCAGTAATAAGTATTTAACTAAAACACTGCAAATTTGGTTGGCCGCCATTTTGATGACGTCATATGGGGGTGATCCGGACTATTGAGAGAGTGTCTCCCGGCGTTTTTGTACATACCATTTGATGTAGAAGCAGTGTAAAAAACTTTTAGACCAGTATCCAGCACTGAAATATTATGGCTCTTTTTGGAGCTATCTCCATGGACCATTGGGTAGCCTGCAACTCGTTTAGGTGACTTTTTAGTCAATTTTTTTTATTTACATTCATTTTTCGGTTTCAGATAACATTTTCTGACTAATGAACATCACTTTATTTATTATTTTGTCTTTTAGAGTTTCTAAATTAGGACCTGAGGAAAAATAAACCAAATCTTTGACAAATCAGAGGACATAAAGAAATCTAGGGGGTCAAGCAAGGTGAACGAGGTGGCAATTTAGTCGGCCCACCACGATTTGTTGTTGAGGTGCATTTTAATTAAACTGAATTGTAGTCAATCACCTGAATTAATGTGTTTACAAATTAATGAGAAAAAAACTATATTAAATTTCCTTGAAAACAAGAAATGTAAGATGTGTATGGCTGTAATGGTGCCCGTACAGCGAAGCTATAAAATCAGGGCAAGATTTTATGGACACCGGGTATATCTGTCAACATTAAATAGTGCTGGGTTTATGTTTTTTTTACGGTTCACATTTTTTCCATAGTAAAAGAATTAAACTAAGACAATAGAGCTCTTTTAGCGAATTTCCCTATAGGGAATACGCTATCACGGTAGTAGTCACGGTAAGACCTAAGCCCGGGACCACTTTACTTTTTCATTTTGAGGTCCCCAGAAGCCAAAAACACCGTTCATTCATTTTCATATATATGTATATATATATATATATATATATATATATATATATATATATATATATATATATATATATATATATATATGTTATATATGTATATGTATATATGTTGTATGTGTATATGTATATATGTTCTATATATGTTATATATATATATATATATATATATATATATATATGTGTGTGTGTGTGTATCCGTGGTACTGATAACTTATGAAGGGGACCTCAGATTTTGATGAAATTTGGTATGAAGGTGTAAGACCAGGTCTATTTCCATGAGTTCGCGAACCAGCATTGTCGGGTTGTGGGAACGGGGTTTTATGGGGTTTGAAAGGAGTAAAAAATGGGTTATTGGCATTTTTGGACCTCAATTTTCAAAATAAATCAATTTTAAATGAAATTATTTAAAAGAGCTTAAAAAAACAAACAATTTGGTATTTTGAATTTTTATTTTAGCATAACTGGTTACGGGGAAAATCCAAAAAGATGTTTTCCTGGTTATCCTTATGGGAAATCGAGAAAACCCTATATCTAGCTTATTTATTGACATAACTTAATCAAATTTGGTATGTACATTATCGAGATAGGGTTTAACTTATACTCGCTTACAAAACCCATATGGCGGCAAACCTACATACTCACCCCCATAAGGTTTTATGGGGAAAATAAAAAATTACCATAGCCTGATACAGTTTTGTGTTTACATTCACCAATTATTGATTAACTTGGATTTTCTAACAACACCCCATGGCAGCAAACCTACATACTCTATCCTATGGTGTTTTTATGGGGAAAGTAAATAATCTGATATTCCATTGGAAATTCGCTGAGTACGCAGGTCTGCTGCGACGGGGTATTTTTCTTAGATTTATCTCATTTAAAAGTAACCTTTGTCTTTTATTATTTCAAAGTTTATTTATGCCATGGAAATGTGTATGGAACATGCGAAAGATGATTCACGCTCTTCTAGTGATAGGAGAATCACTGAAAGGAATCTGCTGATGAAGAGGTAACCGAACTCGGCGCGACCCGACAGTCACTTCAGTGTCTCCTGCTTCACTGAAATGTTGATTGAATCTAAAATGAGGATTGCATTTCCTTACTTCTGTAGCTATTATGTACTTACTTTTTATGTTATGATAAATTTGCAACACCATAGCTCAAAATTGCGGGGGTTTTTTATTTGAAATTGTAAGATTATTTGCTTAAATTAGTTGGTAATTACTTTGCATAGTCTTTTTATGCAAATATTTAAATAAACTACCATAAAACGATTGTAAATTCCAGTATTTTTATTGTGTGTGTAGTACATAATAAAATATATTTGTTATTGGTTTTTAGACTTGGAGTACATAACGAGGTAATTTTATCAGTACATGCATTCTTAAAAACGATTTTTTTACCATTACTATCCCTGACACTGTCCCACTATCCCGAAAAACCACCACTGCAGATAGAATCCCAGTTGATGGACACAAACCTTTCCATCCATACTGACTGGACTTCCTCCTGGGACTCTTTCTTACCAAGGTCGGAACCACTTTTTAATAGATGGCCCCTTTGCAATAGGTGGGATGGATCTTCATCGGAAAGAGTGGGCTGTACTAAATAGTTTCCGCACTGGAGTAGGAATTATTAGAAATTCAAATGGGGAATCACAGAAGAGCAGTCATGCATGAGGCTGTGGAGCGGAGTACCAGACCATGGACCACAAAGTCACAGATTACCCACTGGATGTTTTCCCCGAAGGGTTCATCGATCTACATAGTGCAAGTGAAGCTAAGATTCAATGGATTAGCACCCTGGATTTAGCTCTAAAAAACGGGGATAGTAAATTTTTTTATGTTTACTTTTACATAACATTTGAGGACTTTTTGGCTGGCTATGAAAGCTATACGATATAAATGCCTGCCACCTTAATCAATTTTAAAAGTTGGTCAAAAGTTCAAAGTTTTTTGTGACAGTTTAGTTTAGAGAATTCTGCTCATGAAGTACCCTTAGTAGTTGGAAGCTGGTCAAGAACCATGATTTGGTAGTCGTCTAATTGTTTTTACAACATGTATAAAACTGAACACCTCATACATTTATCCAGAAGAGATGACGATGATAATATATTTGAAATTTTATGTTAACATAAAAAAGACATAGTATATCCACACAAAGTTTTCACTTGTACGCTTTCTAAAACAGGTAATCATACATTTCACTGCTCATATATGGTAAGCAAATTCTGTCTAATTGTAATTTTAAAATATAAACAGTTATACAGAATGAGTGACAATACAATTGAACCAAAAACACAACCTAAGCTGTTGGTGTATTTATAGTTTGCGATAGTAATAGATAATGAGAAGTTAAAATGACAGTTTAAATAAAAAGAAAAACCCGTTTTAACCTAAAAATTCTATTTTTATAAGAAACAAAGTTTTGCTAATGTTTTACATTAAGGCTACTTTATAATTTACCTAAACATTTTAGTGTCCATTACATTATTTTTTGCAACAACAGTCCTTGCAAAGTCTTGATAATTTAAGTCGTCGTTTTGAATTGTTTAATATGAAGATATACCATCAGAACAAACTCAGTAAAATGTCTTTACAAATAGACAAAATAATTTTTATAAAGTATTATAATGTATTTTAAAGAATATTCCATGAAAAACCATTCGGATATCTTGCATTTATTGACCCAAATGTAATGCAAAAGCTTTTAGTCTCTTTATTCGGGATAGCCTGTAGGGGTGGTGCGTGGGTGGGGGGGGGGGAGTTTAGAGGGGGGTTTGCTACAGGTCCTGAAAACTCATTCATCTAACACAAAGACCCCAGAGTATGTAGAGAGATTCCCTTTTGACATCTCCCTCCCCTTACCCACCCCTCTCTTTATCTTCTCTCGTGTTCTATGCACTCTTGCTTTTTATTACTGTTTCATGAACAGTATAAATATTTATATAGAATTAATGTGAGAACGTTTTATATTTTTTCCAGAGTCAATAAGAAAAATATAGTATTAAAAACACTAATTTCATAAGACTGCTATTTTTCATACAATTTTCTATCTTTATTTTGAAAACACTATGCATTTTTAATTAGGAAGTAGTTGACAATTTATACAATACTAAATCTGAATAGATGACCACATACCTTTAGAAAAATAATTTTTCATCATTGAAATCAACGAAACAAATATTGAGTAAAACTTTTATATGAAATTTTATTACATATTCAACGGTGCCTATTTATGAAAATAAAATAAAAATCTATTAAGTCTCTGCTGCTGGGCGGTCCAAACTTTAAAACCTCAAACACTTAGTTAAGCCTAGGGTTGAATATAAAAACTAAAACCTGTAACGTATCCAAACTCACACCTATTATGCATTTGTCTTAACGTCTAAAGTAGTAATTGTCAAACACAAATGTGTGAGAAAGTCATGGAGCGTATGGAAATCATTGTTCATTTTTTTTAAAGGATTGCCATAATGTTGTTGACACATGAATGTATTTTGGTTATTTAGAACATGGGGCGCTTAGAATATTTGCATGAGTCACTTGTTAAAGACTGAGCTACAGTATTTCAAAATGTCTCATACTAATAAGCTACGGTACATGTGATTGATAGGTATGAATGATATAAGAACAGTGAATGGTCCAGAATATCCCAATTGCTAACATTACATATTCTGAAAGTAAATTTAATGAGGTAATCAAATTTATAGCTCTGTGGATTTTAAGATTACGGCTAGTTGAATTTCCATATTTCTCACACTTAAATTCAGAAAATCTCCAGATAGATTTGTGTCTTGTACGAAATAGTTTAGAGTGTAAAAATGTTACGAATTATTCTTTGTCTCTACTAGTTATCAACACAATTTATGAGGATACAATAAAAAGCAACGTTTGGAACACACAATGTATTCTTATAAACTGTTCGCTTTAGAAACACTCTCCTACAATAGACATCTAAAAATATTAACCTCAGCATTTTGGTAACTCGACCTTGTTAAAAGTACATAAAACAGTTGAGCTATCTTTTCTAACAGTCAAAATTTCAGTCAGAGCACCATAATTAATCTTAAGTATATTTAACTTATGTTTTAATGTAAAATATGTATAAAGTTTCAGTCCATACATGAAAACATACAGTAATAAATATATTCTCTTCGGACACACATGAAAAAGTAAAGTATTACATTTATAAAGAATATTTAGTTTAGGTTATAGTGAGACCTCAGTTACAATAGTCACTGAGAAGCAACTTCAGGGAAATATAAAATCTAAGTTTTCATTTTTTGTCTAGCGTTCGGCGGTTTAGAAGGTCCTAACTCATTATTTTCTTGCATTTGGTTTCTTTTAATTTCATTGTCTCCTCGGTTTTGGCCTACTCCTGTGTTAACTGCACTCAATAATTGGGGATATATTAGTTTTTTATGGAACCCTAAAACGTTTGTTTTTTTCTTGTCGTTTACAGTTTCCACAGACAAATGAGGCCTTGTAAACATTTCAATATTATTTTCATCTTTTTTAATTATATCTTCTACTTTTACCTCATCTTGTTTCTCAGACATTTTCAGATCATGATTTATGTCATCAGACAACGAACCTTTGTGGTTGTTAGATTCTGTTGGGAGTAACAGATACCTGTTTTCATTTTCTTTGCTGGTAACTACGTCGTTTTGTATTTCATGCAAGGAAAGATTTCCATTAGATTTATTTTCCTCGCAGCCCTGTTTTTCATTTACTTCTTTAAAACCGTTATCTTTTGGTTTATCCGGTCCTGATTCTGAATAAAAGCTTTGATTATTATTTATTACTTCAGAAGCGTTTGTGACTTTCAAATATCGCATAACCTTCCCAAAAACAATCACACATACAGCACAAACTTTGTCATCAGCATTGCCGTTAAGTTCATAATCATAAGCATCTGTTTCGTATGATGAATCTGGCATAGTGAGTAGTCCAAGGTCAGTATAGTCCTCGAAGGGCGAGCCAATATTTATATCATCAATGTCTTCTTCTTCTAAAGTAAATAAAGCATTTTCTTGTGGGAAAGAGGGAATGTATTCCAATTGTGAATATACATCGAATGGATTCGTTTCTTGGACTCTTTCGATAAAATCTTCACCATAGTCTCCATAGTCTTGATTTGCAAAACTAAAAACATCACGTTTTGTTGGGGGTGATCGCACTGTGTCTGTAGGACCGGTATCCAGGTCTGTTGTTAGTCGAGAGATTTCTTGATCGATGGCACTAGGTGACTGGGGAGAGGTACTTCGGCTCAAGCGAGGAAGCGAAGAGAGCAGGTCCAAGGGTCCTGAGGCCAAGGGTAGAGGCGTCCAAGGAGCAGGGATGAAATATCTGCCAGCGGCTTCGCTCCGCACCTGCACAGACAGTTCCATCTGGTAAGAACAAAATTAGTTTGGATATCTAAAGTTCCTTCCTCCTTTAGGAAACATGATGAAACACGATGCATGTAGAAGAGGGAGGCTTGCTGGTAGGTAACTTTTCTCGTAGGTAACGTTTCTCCAAGGTAACACTAAAAAATTATAATATTTAGTGTAGGTTAGACGATGAGTTACCTGCGAGGAAAGTTACCTTTCAGATGGGATACTGTTAAACAGATGAAAACTAACACCTATAACATAACCAAACTCACACCTGTCACGCGTTTGGATCTTCATCCTTGATCGGTAAAATACTGTTAAACATTTAATTTTTATCCTCGTAGGCTTTAACATAATGAAAACCATACATTCATCCGTCTGCCTTTATTTCTTGTGCTTGGGAGATAAATAAAATACATCTAGTAGTAAATAAAATACTCGGTTAATACTTTTACAACTTATAAAAGTTAAAAATCTAAACTTTAGTTTGATTTTGATCGAAAATTACATTGAACCCCATATTCAAATAATGAAACGATGGGAAAAATAATGTTGAATATTATATTACTATGTCAATTTAAATCTAAATAAACATTTTATTGTTTTCGAAACTGCAATATTTAGCACGAAAAATAACGCCTTGTTGCTAGACAAATCAAATTCAGATATTTTATATTTAACAGTAAAACAGTATTCGTCGTACAGTGTGAGTTGGTTACTGTACTAATAATAAATTATGTGTTATTAAATGAAACCAACTTGTTAGTTTAGCTTCTTTGAGAAAAAATTTTATGTTTGAGATACCATTTAAGCTGCTGACAAAATTCTTAAAAGTTTAGAGTGTAATGTTCGCAATGATAATACTAGATCGTTTAATGAGTATACAGGGTGTCTCACGTAAGGTGTCTCAAATCGATTACAGATCAACAGTTTGTCCTACAATCTTGAAATAAAATCATTTCCCCACTAAATTGACCCCAAGGAATAATTTTAAAATATTTTTAACACTGTATAAATACAGGGTGTCCCATAAACTGGGGGTCACAGGTCCCAATTTAATGGTATGGCAACAATGAAAGAAGGACTGCCATACTATCATGTCCTGATTAATTAACATGCAAGTTAAATGGGAAAATGACACTTTTACGTTATACTACAAAACCAAAAGAGATACAGCATTAGTCTAAATTACAAAGTTGTTCAATTTAACGAGAGCTTTAATATGATGTACAAAAAGACATGTGTTTGTATTTAAAATTTTTGAGTTTTGTTTATGTAAAAATTTTCAAAAATATTAAATTTTTGAAATTTTAGTTTTTTTTATAAATTTTGTCTTGTGACATATCATTGTAAAGCTTAGCTTATTTCAAATAAGTATTTTGACTCAGAAGTCATTTATGACAAATAATAAAAGAATTACAGGGTATTCCGTAAATTTTGATTTTGGCTACAAAAATGGACGCCATTTTGATTTGGCGCCATTTGGACGCCAGAGATAACTAAATTCTGTTTCCACCAAAATGTTTGTATTAAATAGACCTTTCTAATGATGTATAATATGACATATGTTTGTATTTGAAATTTCCGAGATTCGAACCTGTGACTCCCAGTTTTTGGGACACCCTGTATTTATATAACGTTAAAAATATTTCTAAATTATTCCTTGGGGTCAATTTAGTGCGAAATGATTTTATTTCAAGATTGTAGGACAAACTGTTGATCTGTAATCGATTTGAGACACCTTACGTGAGACACCCTGAATAGCTTATCAATTTTTTACTATAAATCGTTATAGTTGAAAGTTTTGAATCAACTAGCAATCTTGAAATCCATTTTTTAAATTGAAATGGAGTCAAGAATATGATTAATTAATTAAAATGTCACGAATAGTAACTTTAAATGTATATTCATAAGCCGGTATGTTGTTTGATAATTAAAACACAAATTGATGGCCTAGCGCAGTATAGACAACTTGTAATCGCTCCTTCTTCCTCCTTATTACCGCAAAAGTTTCAACACATCCTGGAGGTGTAAATAACCTCGCACACGTTGGTCTCGAGTGTTTGTTTCAACACATCCTGGAGGTGTAAATAGCCTCGCACACGTTGGTCTCGAGTGTTCGTTTCAACACATCCTGGAGGTGTAAATAACCTCGCACACAGTGGTCTCGAGTGTTCGTTTCAACACATCCTGGAGGTGTAAATAACCTCGCACACGTTGGTCTCGAGTGTTCGTTTCAAAACATCCTGGAGGTGTAAATAACCCCGCACACATTGGTCTCGAGTGTTCGTTTCAACACATCCTGGAGGTGTAAATAACCTCGCACACGTTGGTCTCGAGTGTTCGTTTCAACACAACCTGGAGGTGTAAATAACCTCGCACACGTTGGTCTCAAATGTTTGTTTCAACACATCCTGGAGGTGTAAATAACCTCGCACACGTTGGTCTCGAGTGTTCGTTTCAACACATCCTGGAGGTGTAAATAATCTCGCACACGTTGGTCTCGAGTGTTCGTTTCAACACATCCTGGAGGTGTAAATAACATCGCACACATTGGTCTCGAGTGTTCGTTTCAACACATCCTGGAGGTGTAAATAACCTCGCACACGTTGGTCTCGAATGTTCGTTTCAACACATCCTGGAGGTGTAAATAACCTCTCACACATTGGTTTCGAGTGTTCGTTTCAACACATCCTGGAGGTGTAAATAATCACCCAAACATTGGTCTCGAGTGTTCGTTTCAACACATCCTGGAGGTGTAAATAACCTCGCACACGTTGGTCTCGAGTGTTCGTTTCAACACATCCTGGAGGTGTAAATATCCTCGCACACAGTGGTCTCGAGTGTTCTTTTCAACACATCCTGGAGGTGTAAATAACCTCGCACACGTTGGTCTCGAGTGTTCGTTTCAACACATCCTGGAGGTGTAAATAACCTCGCACACAGTGGTCTCGAGTGTTCGTTTCAACACATCCTGGAGGTGTAAATAACCTCGCACACGTTGGTCTCGAGTGTTCGTTTCAACACATCCTGGAGGTGTAAATAACCTCGCACACGTTGGTCTCGAATGTTCGTTTCAACACATCCTGGAGGTGTAAATAACCTCTCACATATTGGTTTCGAGTGTTCGTTTCAACACATCCTGGAGGTGTAAATAATCACCCACACATTGGTCTCGAGTGTTCGTTTCAACACATCCTGGAGGTGTAAATAACCTCGCACACGTTGGTCTCGAGTGTTCGTTTCAACACATCCTGGAGGTGTAAATAATCACCCACACATTGGTCTCGAGTGTTCGTTTCAACACATCCTGGAGGTGTAAATAACCTCGCACACGTTGGTCTCGAGTGTTCGTTTCAACACATCCTGGAGGTGTAAATATCCTCGCACACAGTGGTCTCGAGTGTTCGTTTCAACACATCCTGGAGGTGTAAATATCCTCGCACACAGTGGTCTCGAGTGTTCGTTTCAACACATCCTGGAGGTGTAAATAACCTCGCACACGTTGGTCTCGAGTGTTCGTTTCAACACATCCTGGAGGTGTAAATATCCTCGCACACAGTGGTCTCGAGTGTTCGTTTCAACACATCCTGGAGGTGTAAATAACCTCGCACACGTTGGTCTCGAGTGTTCGTTTCGCGTAATTGGCTTACAATATGGAGATTGAAGTTAGGATTTATCATTGGATAATACATAAATCTGCATTAAACAGTGTTCTAGTTGTATCTGTATAGAATTCTGTACTGAAATAAATATTTTTTCTAATCTGAATAAAAGAGCTTTCAGTTCTTTTTAGTTATGTTGAGTGGGATGGGACTCCCCGGGATATACCCATACCTTTTCCGAGCTTGTTCTCCCCTCGGACTAAGTATAACTGGACCGAGCCCTGAAATGCTAAACATAAAAAAAAACGTGGAGGTCTGGAGCCCGACGAATGGCAAAAGAGTCTAATCTAACGAGACCCGAGTGAATCACTACCCAACGCATCACATAACCTGACATTTCCCCCATTAGAATTATAGCAAAATTTTGAACTGTACATTAAAATTTATAGCTTGAAATTGTGATTTGAAATTTCACTGTAAGCATTAAACTTAAAATACAGATTTATTAAAGAGCTGCCATACATCCTGGAGGTGTAAATAACATCGCACACATTGGTCTCGAGTGTTCGTTTCAACACATCCTGGAGGTGTAAATAACCTCGCACACGTTGGTCTCGAATGTTCGTTTCAACACATCCTGGAGGTGTAAATAACCTCTCACACATTGGTTTCGAGTGTTCGTTTCAACACATCCTGGAGGTGTAAATAATCACCCACACATTGGTCTCGAGTGTTCATTTCAACACATCCTGGAGGTGTAAATAACCTCGCACACGTTGGTCTCGAGTGTTCGTTTCAACACAACCTGGAGGTGTAAATAACCTCGCACACGTTGGTCTCGAGTGTTCGTTTCAACACATCCTGGAGGTGTAAATAACCTCTCACACATTGGTTTCGAGTGTTCGTTTCAACACATCCTGGAAGTGTAAATAATCACCCTTGCATTGGTCTCGAGTGTTCGTTTCAACACATCCTGGAGGTGTAAATAACCTCGCACACGTTGGTTTCGAGTGTTCGTTTCAACACATCCTGGAGGTGTAAATAACCTCGCACACAGTGGGCTCGAGTGTTCGTTTCAACACAACCTGGAGGTGTAAATAACCTCTCACACATTGGTTTCAAGTGTTCGTTTCAACACATCCTGGAGGTGTAAATAATCACCCACACATTGGTCTCGAGTGTTCGTTTCAACACATCCTGGAGGTGTAAATAACCTCGCACACGTTGGTCTCGAGTGTTCGTTTCAACACAACCTGGAGGTGTAAATAACCTCGCACACGTTGGTCTCGAGTGTTCGTTTCAACACATCCTGGAGGTGTAAATAACCTCTCACACATTGGTTTCGAGTGTTCGTTTCAACACATCCTGGAAGTGTAAATAATCACCCTTGCATTGGTCTCGAGTGTTCGTTTCAACACATCCTGGAAATGTAAATAACCTCGCAAGCGTTGGTTTCGAGTGTTCGTTTCAACACATCCTGGAGGTGTAAATAACCTCTCACACATTGGTCTCGAGTGTTCGTTTCAACACAACCTGGAGGTGTAAATAACCTCGCACACATTGGTCTCGAGTGTTCGTTTTAACACATCCTGGAGGTGTAAATAATCTCGCACACGTTGGTCTCGAGTGTTCGTTTCAACACATCCTGGAGGTGTAAATAACATCGCACACATTGGTCTCGAGTGTTCGTTTCAACACATCCTGGAGGTGTAAATAACCTCGCACACGTTGGTCTCGAATGTTCGTTTCAACACATCCTGGAGGTGTAAATAAGCTCTCACACATTGGTTTCGAGTGTTCGTTTCAACACATCCTGGAGGTGTAAATAACCTCGCACACGTTGGTCTCGAGTGTTCGTTTCAACACATCCTGGAGGTGTAAATAACCTCGCACACGTTGGTCTCGAGTGTTCGTTTCAACACATCCTGGAGGTGTAAATAACCTCGCACACAGTGGTCTCGAGTGTTCGTTTCAACACAACCTGGAGGTGTAAATAACCTCGCACACATTGGTCTCGAGTGTTCGTTTCAACACATCCTGGAGGTGTAAATAACCTCGCACACGTTGGTCTCGAATGTTCGTTTCAACACATCCTGGAGGTGTAAATAACCTCTCACACATTGGTTTCGAGTGTTCGTTTCAACACATCCTGGAGGTGTAAATAATCACCCACGCATTGGTCTCGAGTGTTCGTTTCAACACATCCTGGAGGTGTAAATAACCTCGCACACGTTGGTCTCGAATGTTCGTTTCAACACATCCTGGAGGTGTAAATAACCTCTCACACATTGGTTTCGAGTGTTCGTTTCAACACATCCTGGAGGTGTAAATAATCACCCACGCATTGGTCTCGAGTGTTCGTTTCAACACATCCTGGAGGTGTAAATAACCTCGCACACAGTGGTCTCGAGTGTTCGTTTCAACACATACTGGAGGTGTAAATAACATCGCACACATTGGTCTCGAGTGTTCGTTTCAACACATCCTGGAGGTGTAAATAACCTCGCACACTTTGGTCTCGAATGTTCGTTTCAACACATCCTGGAGGTGTAAATAACCTCTCACACATTGGTTTCGACTGTTCGTTTCAACACATCCTGGAGGTGTAAATAATCACCCACACATTGGTCTCGAGTGTTCGTTTCAACACATCCTGGAGGTGTAAATAACCTCGCACACGTTGGTCTCGAGTGTTCGTTTCAACACATCCTGGAGGTGTAAATATCCTCGCACACAGTGGTCTCGAGTGTTCGTTTCGACACATCCTGGAGGTGTAAATAACCTCGCACACGTTGGTCTCGAGTGTTCGTTTCAACACATCCTGGAGGTGTAAATAACCTCGCACACAGTGGTCTCGAGTGTTCGTTTCAACACATCCTGGAGGTGTAAATAACCTCGCACACGTTGATCTCGAGTGTTCGTTTCAACACATCCTGGAGGTGTAAATAACCTCGCACACGTTGGTCTCGAATGTTTGTTTCAACACATCCTGGAGGTGTAAATAACCTCTCACACATTGGTTTCGAGTGTTCGTTTCAACACATCCTGGAGGTGTAAATAACCTCGCACACGTTGGTCTCGAATGTTTGTTTCAACACATCCTGGAGGTGTAAATAACCTCTCACACATTGGTTTCGAGTGTTCGTTTCAACACATCCTGGAGGTGTAAATAATCACCCACACATTGGTCTCGAGTGTTCGTTTCAACACATCCTGGAGGTGTAAATAACCTCGCACACGTTGGTCTCGAGTGTTCGTTTTAACACATCCTGGAGGTGTAAATAATCACCCACACATTGGTCTCGAGTGTTCGTTTCAACACATCCTGGAGGTGTAAATAACCTCGCACACGTTGGTCTCGAGTGTTCGTTTCAACACATCCTGGAGGTGTAAATATCCTCGCACACAGTGGTCTCGAGTGTTCGTTTCAACACATCCTGGAGGTGTAAATAACCTCGCACACGTTGGTCTCGAGTGTTCGTTTCAACACATCCTGGAGGTGTAAATAACCTCGCACACAGTGGTCTCGAGTGTTCGTTTCAACACATCCTGGAGGTGTAAATAACCTCGCACACGTTGATCTCGAGTGTTCGTTTCAACACATCCTGGAGGTGTAAATAACCTCGCACACGTTGGTCTCGAATGTTTGTTTCAACACATCCTGGAGGTGTAAATAACCTCTCACACATTGGTTTCGAGTGTTCGTTTCAACACATCCTGGAGGTGTAAATAATCACCCACACATTGGTCTCGAGTGTTCGTTTCAACACATCCTGGAGGTGTAAATAACCTCTCACACGTTGGTCTCGAGTGTTCGTTTTAACACATCCTGGAGGTGTAAATAATCACCCACACATTGGTCTCGAGTGTTCGTTTCAACACATCCTGGAGGTGTAAATAACCTCGCACACGTTGGTCTCGAGTGTTCGTTTCAACACATCCTGGAGGTGTAAATATCCTCGCACACAGTGGTCTCGAGTGTTCGTTTCAACACATCCTGGAGGTGTAAATAACCTCGCACACAGTGGTCTCGAGTGTTCGTTTCAACACATCCTGGAGGTGTAAATAACCTCGCACACGTTGGTCTCGAGTGTTCGTTTCAACACATCCTGGAGGTGTAAATAACCTCGCACACGTTGGTCTCGAGTGTTCGTTTCGCGTAATTGGCTTACAATATGGAGATTGAAGTTAGGATTTATCATTGGATAATACATAAATCTGCATTAAACAGTGTTCTAGTTGTATCTGTATAGAATTCTGTACTGAAATAAATATTTTTTCTAATCTGAATAAAAGAGCTTTCAGTTCTTATTAGTTATGTTGAGTGGGATGGGACTCCCCGGGATATACCCATACCTTTTCCGAGCTTGTTCTCCCCTCGGACTAAGTATAACTGGACCGAGCCCTGAAATGCTAAACATAAAAAAAATGTGGAGGTCTGGAGCCCGACGAATGGCAAAAGAGTCTAATCTAACGAGACCCGAGTGAATCACTACCCAACGCATCACATAACCTGACATTTCCCCCATTAGAATTATAGCAAAATTTTGAACTGTACATTAAAATTTATAGCTTGAAATTGTGATTTGAAATTTCACTGTAAGCATTAAACTTAAAATACAGATTTATTAAAGAGCTGCCATAGTTTCTGTTGCTCGGTTCCACAGCTTTTTGCCACCCGATGGCGTCGGGACTGCCACGATTTTCGCCCATTCAGTTCGCGGTCCAGTTATACATTGGTCCGAGGTTCCCCCCAAAACCATTGTCACGTTACTTTGGTAGGAGCCCTGGTTGGTCATCACTGTTATGGTCTCTCCACTATTTGAATCTAGTGCTGCTCAATAGTTTTCTTTTGACTTTCACTTGCATTGCTTTGGCTTTTGAGAGGACACCCTACAGTGCGGCACGCTCCGGAACCAGTGACTGGTTAGCTGGTGTGGCTGCACCTTCCAACTCCAGATTCACAGAGTAAGAAGTGAACCAGTCGGTCTCATGGTAGTTTCCCAACCCTCATAATGTGTATAGTATCATAGATCAGACGGCTGACAGAGATTATTTCTTGCTTTTACCCCTTTTAGATCTCAACTGAAGTTACTTAGGTAACATCAAACCCTAGAAGCTATCAACGTCGATTGGACCATCATCGTAGCTCAAGTTCTTATTCTGTAGGGACAGAAAATCCAGGTCAAGGCCTCGACGAACTGTCTCGGTAAAGGAATAAAGATTCCTCTAATCATAAGGTACCCGCTTTTCTATGGAGTTGCCATCTCTGAGAGTCCTGTCGGAGCCTTTCCCCGCCCGGAGGACAACATCCTTCATTGGGATCGAGTTAGCTTCGCATTCTTTTTATCTGCCCTATTTTGAGAAACTGGAACTACTATGAATCATTAGCTCAACAATACTTTCAAATTTAACCTAAAGTGGACTTAATATCCAAACTCTTTAATGTGGACTCTCACACTGACTATGTGCACCAACTGGATCAATCCAGTTGATTAATCACCACATGCTTACCCTCATATCACTTAGTGCTATTTCTACAGGACGATAGCCTTCAAATGAAGCAATTCAACTTGTTACAATTATAATTTACCTTCATTTATTGATAGCTATGTCCTATTAAAAACGAACATTAGATTAGCTAGCTTGGCAATTCGCACGTTTATTTTAGCGTTATACTACGGCAAAAACTGTATATTTATAAAAGAAATATTTTAAACTCGAACAGATTTATTATTACCCCCTTTTATTTCTTCTATAAAAGATTACATTGGCATTTATAGTTAAAACATCCATATCGACAGAAAGATTTTTATTTTAATGTCACTTTTAATATTTTTTTTAGTAATTATTTTTGTTTTCCATTCTCACTTTTCCAATCAAACTTTCAGGGCTCTGCTAAATAGGCTGTCGATTTCAATGTTAAAGGCAACGTATATTTAACCAATATATGTTATCTTTTAGTAGCTATTTTTGTTAAGGTTGCTTGGCTATTGTATGAGTTTAAACTTATGTTTTTTGTTTAGTTTACTTGTTTTAAATAGTAGCATACAGTTATCACAAAAATTGGTAATTAATGTCAAAATGATATGCATTAGACTAGAAGCAACTCGACCATGAACCCAAAAAAGTTTTTGATCATTTTAAAGAATGAAATATAACTAAATTAATACAACTATAAAATTAAATCACCATTTTACAAGTGAACTCATTGCAAAATACACCATACTCTAACACTCACCACTGAATCTCGGTGGAAGAAGATTCACATCTGCCGCACCGCGAATCCAGGAATAACATCAAGAACATAAAAACACAGGGTTAACACAGATAAGCACATTTATATGGCCATCTAAGGTATGAAATCCAACAGTCATTTGGTGTATTACATGTTAACAACTCAGGTTTACCTAGTCATTGATATTACATATTTAATAATTTAAACGTTTATCTATTTTTTGGCATGCATTTTAACTGGTAAATTTCCGTTTCAGAAAAGATTATTACACATAGTACAGCACACTTCGTTTCCTATATCCCGTGATAATTTATATATACTCAAGGACTTTAGTTTATAATCTAACATTATCTAAACCATCTGTATTTTGGAATGAATGTTTTTCCTTCTTTAATCTGGTTGTGGTTTTGGCAGCCGACATAGAAATAGGTGACAAGAATGGGTTTTAGAAGCGGGACGATACAGACCCACAGGCATGCAACACAAAGCAACGAACACGTTTTGAAACAGATTACAATAGAAGTGTTCACACAATGAGTTGCCGACATCACAGAACAAATTCTACATCTTCACAACAACTGCAACGTCTGGAATGTTGTTCTCTATAGACGATTCATACAAGAACTGTAATGATTTCTTTTTTTAGTAAACTCATATAACATGTTGGCTGACTGGTCAATTTATGATGGGGTGATTTGTTTGTACAATATTGCTCGAGTTATAAAAAGCCTCTAATATATCAAATGCCGTGTAAAATAATTATATACATTAGATTGAAACATTTTTTTATAATCTATTTTATAAAATCAGTTAAATCGGGTATTGAAACAAGAGTTTATTATAAATTGGAATAATTCATGACAATACTCACCATTTCTCATATGACAGGCGACTACTCCAAGACACATTGATGTTAGTACATTACATACAAGATAGATGATCAGCAAAAAATGTCCTTTGGGCATGATACTCAGAAAGGAATAAAACATATACAGGAAAACGAATAAAGCAAATGTTCTGATTTCGTCCAAAACTCAAAAGTAGATATATTTACAAAAAGATAGCCTATATTAGCATTGAATTTCATTAGTGATGAATAGTATAATGTCTATATAGATAGGTCTTCGAATTTATTAGTAATGTGATAAGTTAGAGGTAGGTGTATATAGACAAATCTATTCCAGAAAGTTTTATAGGTGACCCTAATCAACTTGACTTCAATTGTTACAAATGCAAATGGATCTGACGAAACTATCTCACGGATAAAAGTAAACATTTCTAAAACATATATCAAAATATACAAAAATTTAGACACTTTCTTTTGTTGTATAGCTGGACCAGCCCCGGTGAATGAAACAATAAATTCTTGGGACTATTTGTGTTTAACTATTAGTGGAACCCAATTGGCAAAATAAGAACATTTGCTGTTTTAAAGCATTGAGTTAAAATGCGGTACAATAACAATAATAGATTAACATGATAACCATATAAAGCACATTAAGGATAGGGTAATCCTCAGAGGCAATGTTCTGGGAATTTTTTTTTAACATTTGATAGGAACATATCAGTTTCAAAAATTTTAATCTTGTTTTTTAACTTTTTATTTGGTTTCCAGTTCACCCTAACATTTTAATGTAAGAGTGTATTGAATTAGATCGGATTTTTTTCGACTGGATTAAACTTAAAAAAAATTTAAAAAAATTAAATGTTCAGAGTTTACTAAAACACAACTTTTTCATTCTTGTTAAGAGGTCCACAAAAATATTTTGGATTAATTTAAGTTGTCAAAAGAAACTATAACAAAATTCATTTTTAGATAACCCATTTTTATGAAAATTTTTAAAATTTAATTAAATATGAAAATACCCTCATTTTGAATGCTTTCACTGTCTGATGGAGCAAATATAGAGTCATGCACATCGTTGCTTCAAATTAATTACATCCGCACACTTAAAATAAAACAAAAACACATTTAGGTCGGGAAAGGTGTCCATGAATAAAAAACACACAGTGAACAGCACTATTTACCATTGCAGCGTGGAGTTATGTGGACGTGTCAATTAAAGTGACTTTAAATGGTACAAGCTACAACAGATACCTAAGTACATACGGAACCATCCATATATTTTCAACTCTGATAAGCCCTAAAATCTATTTAAATCCTACTAATATTTACGAATTTTATTTATTATATATTTTTCTTATGTTTGAACAGAAATAAAAACCATTATTATTGTAACATAACATTTGAAAAAATGATGGGGTGTTCCTAAGTCAACCAATCGTGTTAGAAAAATAAAATAAAACTCTTGTAACGCTAAAGCAAATGACCTTGCGAAATCAACCTATGCGAACAAATGTAAAAAAAACCCAAATGATTTTTAATAACAATTTTATACGATTCCCGATTTTTAAAACGGCGTGTTTGTGTGTTACTTGTCCCCTTTAAATTCTAACGCACACTTACAATTCCTTGAGTAATGACCTGAAATGTAGTTTTAAAACATTTTCAAATAGTTTTAAAATTTGTAAATTTAAAACACGTTCGCTACCACAATGTTAAAAAAAAATCGTAACCACAGCCCGCCGCCGCAATTTTGCGTCGGGCGAGTTCTACTGAGAGCCCACCGCCGCATATCTGCGGCGGCTGGGCTCATTAAAATAGACTGCCGCCGCATATCTGCGGCGATGGTTCCATGATACTAAATACTAAATGGTCAGACAGTTTAGGCGCGGTCTACGGGATAGTCCACCGCATATGTGCGGCGCTTGGTCTGTGGCTAAAACGATCACTGACGTCACTAAAATGTTTTACGTACATTTTTATTTAATGTATTTTTGAAAGTAACATTTTTTAACGTATTTGATATATTTTTACACAAATATTCATCAAATCACTTATATGACACATTAAAAAAAGTTTTTTGTTTAAGAAAAATGTATAAACATTTGCATTTTGTAAACTTGTAAAACATCATAATTATACTACGTAAATGAATTGTAAACAACTCTTTTTGTAAACTAAATATTTCAATACAATGTTTTTATGTATAAGCCGTATTTTATTTTTCGCTTTTCAAAGGTTATGACTAAAAATAAGGTTATATTAGTGCCGAAGCTAACATGCGTCACTCAGTCTCTGACCATGCGCCGCAAATGTGCGGCGCTCAAAAAATTACTAAAAATGATGAGAAAATTGTATATATTTTTTTATTTAATGAAATTAAGATATTTTGAAGAGTGAAAACTAATTTTGGACGATTTCTATTCGTGGTCTGTGGCATAAGTCACAACCGCTAGGGCCGGTCTACAGGGAAGTCCATGATTATTTTGGTGGGCTGTGGGATTGGCCTGACCGCCGCATATATGCGGCGGCTGGTAGCGAACGTGTTAACTAACTACAAAAGATCTTTACTCTTTGTTAAAGTCTACTTTAATTTGCCTGAGTCGAATTTTGTTTAGATTCAAAATCATAGGCCGTTGAAGTAATAAATTACTCATAGGAGTGCTTGCAGTCTATAATATGTACTCCTTTTATTATATATAATACATTTAGTTTAAACACTTTTAGCGTACACCCGATCAAAGTATTCATTTTAAGTGTATGTTTATGAATATAAGTTCAATATTAATTTTTACTTGTTATAAACAAGTGAAACAAATACTTATCTAGATTGGCGGCTCAGTAAAGCAGTATTGTTTGAACGAAACCACAGAATAGCTCAAAGCGACCAATTAATTTGTGTGCCACATTTAAACAATGACAATGACAATGAGCTCATGAGGTTTATCTGTCATCCAATCATATTAACAATGCAAGTTTTCGATTGAATCTAATGCATGCCTGGAATTTAACCAGATCACTAATCTCTCATTAGTGAAATGTTATAAAATCTATAAATATCACACTTTTAGTTTTCTTTTAATGTGCAAGAGTAAAAAAACTATAAGTTGGTTTCAAATTGAAATAAATTGAAGTTTATTTTTGAAATTCAATTTGGACTTATAACATAAACTTCTGGATTTTTTATCGAAAAAAAGCATTTACAAAGCATTTAAAAAAACATGGGTAGTTTTTATATTATTTTCTAACAATATATCTATATGTGTCTTTTGTCTTCTTCAAAAGCTTAAAAAAAAACACATAAAAAACTCACAAACATAAGAAGATACTAACTGTCATCCCGAATTATTGCTGACGATTCTGGGGAAAACATTGCCATTTTTTCAGGGCTCTTCGACATTCTCTTAAGTTTTTTCGCACGCGGGACTAACTCATACCCACCAATTAACGTGGTTAGGCATTCAGCCGGTGGCGTGAAATTAAAAATCAATCGTTAAGAATTGAAGAAGCAGGACGATTTTTACTTCTAGGCTCAAGAAACATTTGTAAATCGGGACTGTCAGTGTGTTAGAGTTTTAAATTTGTTTATGAATAATTTTAACCTATTCACGATTCTTGAGGAAATATGAGAGACCTATTGACAGGTAACTTTACTGGTCGGCAACTTCTCTGCTAGGTAACAATTTAAAGATATAATTTATAAATTAAAATTATAAATTAATAAATTATAGCCTAAATCCGTGTGTCAAACAGATATGTGGTATGTATTGGATGGTATAGTGGTACTAACCAATGAGTCGGGGTAGGGTGCTCTCTGCATGTAGTTGTAGTTGGTGTAGTAGTCGTTGGAGGGCGCTAGCACGTCGGGGAAGTTGACCACGGGGTCGAGGTGAGGTCTGGCGCGGTTGTGACTGTAGGGCACGAGTCCGGTGCCTGCTCCGTCCTGAGCCATCATCCTCTGGTACTGCAGGGCGCTCTCCCTCGCCGCCGACTCCTCCGACATCTTCTGCTCGTGCAGCTCTCTGGCACGCTCCGACTGGATCAGCTCCTTGAGGTGTTGGAAGCTGCCTGTCTGCGCGTTCATCTGCATCTGACCGAGGCCGTTGCCGCCCACCAGGCGGATGCTGGTCGGCTTCCTCCGTGAGTGAACCTTGGGCATGTGCACGGTGCCGAACATTCGCGCGATGTCCTCGAAGCCCCTGATCCTCTCCGGCACCGGAGCCTCCTGTATCCGCGGCCGCTGGTACCCGTTATGTACCAGCCGGCCATACACCAGCGGCCGCCGCATCTTGCCGCCACCCACGCTCCTTATGCTGGCGTGATCCTCCCACACGTTGTACGCGAAGGGGTCGCGGTACGTCGGTATCTCATTGGTGCTCTCGGCCGCCCTTGACTGCCTCTTGGAGAATCTCCACATAGCCCTCAGCTCGTCACAGCTAGGTTCCTTGCTCAGGTCCTGTGTCACCGACTTGACCACCTCGGGCAGATGCTCGGCCGCCTCCCGGTACTTGTCTCGGGGCGAGGCGGCGGACGCTATCAGGAAATACAGACTGGCCAGACATGTGTTCAGGAAACCAGGACGCATTGTAATCTGGAACACACAACATTCAATGTGTCACTACACGCTCCCATCACAATAAATGTTAAGCTCAACTGACATTGCGTTTCTCGCCTAATGGGGAGTGCAGTTTAATAATTATCGACCGACCCAAATGAATATTTTAATTGTTTTACTTCATAGCTTGAAAATTAACATATTTTGAATTTTAACTATTATTTTTAGACCTCAAATAGACCCATTAAACCAAATGTTACACTCAATTATACGCCCATCACTAAATGTTAATGTCAAATATTACAGCAACAACTAACAATTGTAATTGTTTTGAAACAAGCACAATGCTCAAATATTCACGGTATAAAACTAAATTTGTGTTATTCGTTGTAACCTGTACTACCTAGTCAACTACGTTGCCTACCGTGGTCAAAGTGGATAACACCGCGAGTGAGGTTCCATGATTCGGTCACTAAATAGAATTTTTAAATCAATGGCCTTCACCATATGAGCCTATTTTTGCTCTTTTAGGTACATAAACATATATTACCAAGCATTCCTGCCTTTCTATCAAATTCTGGATTTAAACCCCATTATTTTCTCATAAATAACTAAAAAACTAAGGATTTTTACTAGAATGATATACGAAGCTATATTATAATTGTCAAAATTTAATCATTTAATTGCATGGAGGCACTGAAGATATAAATAAATAAATAATTAATTATTGGTCGTAGACAGTTTTAGTTTAATGTCACTCAGTAGAAACACAAACTGTTGATCGCAAATGTGTGTTTTGGAGCTATGTAACATGTAAATTAAACCTCTGTCAGGTGTGCATAATCAAGCCCCGGGACATGACAAGGTGTAGGACAAGGAGCAGGGTTGCCAATGTACTTTCTAGAAATTACCACGATCACTAGTCAAAATTACCCAAAATTACCATAATTGTTTTATTAAAAACAGTGCTTTGCACATATGGTGAATACTGAGTTTTTAAAGTATTTAACTGTCATTTTATTGTAAATTTGTATGGTTGGTGATAATTTTACTTGGGATTTGATGAAGATAATTGCAATAATTTAAAGAACAAAATAGATTTTTCTTAAAGTTATTTTTGCTTGATTTATATGTTTTACTAATAAAGACAAAAAGTCTCAAAAGAAAAGTTTTTCACCAACTATCAATGGTCTCATTGATAGGTGAATGCATTTATTGTAAGGAGGAACCAAAAACAAACTGTTTTTTTTTTTGTTTTGTTTTTTTTTTTAATTGAAACTACACTCAACAACTTTAATAAGACCTTCAACTAATACTTTCCAATTAAAATATAATTTACTCAATCAGCTGTAGGCCTACTGCAAATTTCATTTAAAATTTTTACCACCAAATTACCAACAGATATGTGGTAATACCACCCGATCGACAACCCTGGTAAGGAGCGGACGGGGGTCTTGGGGGCATGCGACGGGGAGGGGGCAGTTTAAGATGGCTTCATCGAGTCAGCAAACCTACTTCACCCCCGAGACCGTTATGTAAATATAACATCGGTGTTTAGCATAACATGCCACCATCGCTGCACCCCGAGCTCCATACAAACATTCGCTCATTGATTGCCTGAATTGCTAAGAGAAATATGCTGAATTGCTTGATTGCTAAACTGCCTATACCGTGCCATTTCAAATGCTGGATATTTTCCGCATTCTACTTGCGGAAATCTTCTGCAGTAGAATCTACCCTTTTCACAACTAACCAGTATGTTGTTTGAAGCTTAACTAAATAAACCACACTAATTTTATAAAGTTTACTTTAGTTTGTTATGTGCATTATCGTCTTCTTGCTTACCGTTAACTGGTGTAACCATCTCAATTCAACCTTAACCGATCTTACTAATTGGAAAATAAAAACCGTCCGCATTCAAAACAAATAAAGAGCTATATGGTTAAATATTATACGTTTTACTTTAGGTATTACTTGCGTTTACGTAATAATCAAACAATGAATTTTCAGGTTTATTTTTTAGTGTTAGTTATAGCCTAGTTAGCTGTCAAGTCTAATTAACGTAGGAAGACTAACAAATAAATTCCCAAATGCTTCCTTAAGCGTGAAATTAATACATATTACCTTGGAAACTGGTTTTATGTTTTGAAATCGATAATCTGATCTAATTGTTAAAAAATGATGTAACCAAGAAAAAAACATACAAGTTCAATAATGAATAGTTTACACATAATATTTTAACATATGATGTGACTGACTGAGATGGGACATGTCGCAATAGGTGACAAACCATAATTACCTTAATAACGGATTAGGTACGTAACCTGCGTTGATGTGCTTTAATATTAATGCAAGTGAAATTTTATTAATTGGTTTATAGGATTTTAGCAATGACAGTTGCAATAAGCGCCAGTGAACATATTACACATAACATCATAAAAAGTACATTATTAAACCAAATTCAAACCAATGATTCAAACCAATGAAATTCAAACCAAATTAAACCAAATTCAAATTCAATGAAGTCTTAAACATTGAGGTTTTACATTAAAATTCAGGTTCAAAACAAATGGGTGCTTAGCATTTGGCGAAAGTAGTGCTTATTTATTTATTTCAACGGAAACCCCCAAGACATCGCAGAGTAAAACAATAGTTAATGGCTAATAGCCACTTGCTAATTAGTACTAAGTTACACGGCTTCTGTAATTTTTTTCTACAATCTACACTATTTTTTGTTGTAATGGAAATCACGCAATTCACACATCAGCTGATTGTTACATTGCGATTCAGGTTTTAGTTGCTTTGTGTGTCTAACCTCAAAATGTGATCACGTGAGTGAGAACGAAGAGACGATTTAATCAAGCGACTTCCTTTTTTGGTCGTTGACGGCCTATAAAACACTGCAGCCACATGTTCATGGCATAGATATAAACAAAACATCTGTATCGGTAACTGAAATGGCGGAATAGCGCTAAAAACGAGCCGGCTTCCCCCACCACTAGTTGGGATTACCGCCGCCGCCACGCCGCGCCTTATTTCAGCTGGCATCGTTATTATTGGTTGTGCCTGGTTTGTTTACATTCATTTATTTCAGCTGAAATCATTATTAATGGTGGATCTACTGCATTCTTGTTTGTTTACCTTCTTTCTCTTCCCGAATTAACCCCAACTAGTGGTGGGGGTAACGGCTCGTTTTCGCAGCACAGAGTTATCTATCCAGATGTTTTGTTTATACAGGGTGATTCACGAGGAAGTGCAGAAATTTCGGGAGGTGATTCTACTCATGAAAATAAACAAAAAGGCCATATAAACATTTGTCCTAAAATCCTTCGTTAAGCCGATAGCCGCAATTTTGTTTTTTACATGTAATAATTTTCATTTCCGTAACGGACTAATGGATTTACTTCATATTTGGCATGGCCCTTTATCATGACAATGTTAATTTTCAGAAAAAATATTATTATTTTCCGATGTGTATTTTCAAAATTGCGGCCATTTTTAATTTTCAAACTCAAATTTCTCAAAAACGGCAATTTTTGTCAAAATTTTATTCGAGACAAAAAAGTTGACAAATTCAATTATGTAAACAATGATACCAAGTTTGTAAAGATTTGGCAACAAATAACGGAGTTATTGGGATTTTTCTATTAAAAGAACCTAAATTTACATTATTTATAATGCAAAATCTATGTTTTTTTTTGTAAAAAATCTCAATTACTCCGTTATTTGTTGTTAGATCTTTACAAACTTGGTATCATTGTTTAAATAATAAAATTTGTCATCTTTTTTGTCTCAAATAAAATTTTGACTAAAATTGCCGTTTTTGAGAAATTTGAGTTTGAAATTTTAAAATGGCCGCCATTTTGAAAATACACATAAAAAAATAATAATATTTTTTCTGAAAGTTAACATTGTTGTGATGAAGGTTCATGCTAAATATGAAGTAAATCCATCAAATTACAACGGAGATAAAAATTATTACGTATAAAAAACAAAATGGTGGCTAGTGGCTAAACGAAGGATTTTAGGACATATGTTTATATGACTTTTCTTGTTTATTTTCATGTGTAGAATCACCTCCCGAAATTTCTGCACTTCGTCGTGAATCACCCTGTACCTATGGTTCAATCTACCATATATAATTTGGCCGTAGATAAAGTAGTTCATGACACGATTGTATTCAGACTTAAGCCACTTTTAAGAACACTCTCACTCGATTCATGTTCCAGTTCCTTTATGTGACTAACCTCGATTCGTGTGTATTATTGAGAACTATGTGACGATTAGCTCTAACGACATCCGTGTGACTACGGTTTTGATGGGTGACCGGATATAACTAATAAGTTTTCGACATGTTTATTACGATAATTTAAAAAATTTTAAGTTGGTCGTAGTGACGAGTAAGATGTTCGCTCGTGCTCTAAATATCTCACGAGGTACCTAACACTTTAATGTTAAAAATTATATAAATAAGAAAGTCGATCATCATCCGGTAGACTTTTTAAAGGTTAAACTAACATTGTGGTCCTGACTTTTAAAACGTTTTATCGTGACTCATCCAAAAGTCAAATTTATATAACCTTTGGGCAAGTACCGGAGAAACATAATTAGGTGGGTGTAGCCAATAAAATAATATAAAATGAATAAACCTCTCCTGAAATAATGTAATTTAGAATCTTTATAAATAATGTATTATTTGAATCTTTTGTTTTGGAAATCTTTAGTTTATTTTGTGGTGTTGGGTTAAAGAGTGGAACTTTTAATCACGAGTTTGGCAAAGCCGCTGTACAATTACTTAGGATGTTCGCTATTCTATTACTTTTAAATTCAATTTAACGAATGTTTCAGTATACCTTAAATAATAATGTCACAGAAAGACAAAAATCAAATTGTATAAATATTCGGCACTTTTTAATTTTCCCCATAAACTCTATGGGGGTGAGTATGTAGGTTTGCCGCCATATGGGTCTTGTAAGCAAATATTAGTTAAACCCTACCGAGTGAATGTACATATTATTATATGTACATTTATTAAGTCTTATTAAGGTTTTATTCAGTTTTATCAATAAATAGGCGAGATAAATGGTTTTGTTCATTTCCCATAATATTTACATGGGAAACCTGTTTTTGGCTTTTCTCCGTAATCTTATTAAGCCATGTTAAAAATTAAAAATAGTAATTTGTTTGTTTTTTAAAATATCTTTTTAATAGGTTAGTTACAGTTGTTGAATTTTGAAAAATTAGGTCCAAAAATGCCAAAAACCCATGTTTGACTCTTTTGAAACCCAATACAACCCCATCCCCATAACCCGGTAATGCTGGTTCGCAAACTCATGAAAATATACCTGGTCTTACACTACTTCAAAAGCTATGAAAGTGCACCAATCTTGTTCTAGCTTCTGGTACCTCAAAATAAAAAAGTAACATGGTCCTGGGCTTAGGTCTTACCATGGCTCCTACCGTAACAACGCATTCCCTATTAAAAAAATTGCTAAAAAAATTTCAACCGACGAATTTGTTCAAAATTAGATTTGACAGTCAACATTATTTTCTTTACAATATTTGGTTCAAAATGTAGAATATTTCTGTAATAAGAGATCAATGTTTAACCTTTATACTATACGAGTATAACAAAATCAAATTACAAAATTAAAACCATAAAATGTAAACCACAACCGTGTAGTTGGACAAGTTGTAGAATATCGTTAGGCTGAATTTCCTTCATCAAGTTCCATTAATCAACCTCAGGATCAAGTAAAGGTATTTACATAGAAAAGTGAAATAGTTGGCTGGATCCAAGCCGAAGGGTGGGGTGGGGCCAGGTGTTGCTTTAAGAACTGACATTGATAAATGTCTTCTTAAACTGTAACTTTAAAAAGTCTACTGTATCGTGATCGACTTTTTCAGTTATATCATTTTAAAATTGTCTTTACAGCTATACGGTTGTACATAAACGGTGGTTTGGTTGTTGTTTTTTTATACTTTGCTTAAGTTTATTAAATAGAGTGTTAAATGTCATATGTTATAATTTGTTTGCAATTAACTGTATTCTGAATAATTCTGTATGTTAAATTATTCCTAGATTTTACTGAAGTTCAGTTATATTTTTGTAAGTCTGATAAAATAGCTTTTTAATGAACTTATTGAAGTTGTAAATACATTAATGATGTTTCCTCAATAACATTATTCTTAAAACATATTAATATGTTTTAAGAAATAACAGATGATTACTGTTTTCGTTGAAATTTACCTCACTCTTCACAATCATGTGATATTTTAGGTAATATGTTTCAATCGTAAACCTTACATTGGCCATTCTTCGGTTAAAGTTGCAGTGTGTATGTATGAATTAGTATTACGAAATTAGTTTACTATTCGATACATTGAATGTGAATGAATGGAGACCCGATGCTAGATGGAATGACCGTGTAGGGCGGCCTAAATTGGAAGGGTCGTCCATCATCATCATCATCATCAGAGTGGAACATTCCCATACACCAACACAACTGTTGTTTAATGTACCCCTACCAAGTCAGCGGTGTTGAAATTCACACTGTAATTAATGAAATAGCTCTGTAATTTATCCATCTCTCTTTGGGGAGCGACAAATTTTGAAAGTGGAAAAGATCTTTGTATCTCAAAAGATAACTATCCGCTTACTGTTGAGGTTTCCTTGCCAGACCCACTGTACGCCATGTTTCATTGAATTGGAAATTTCAACCGTAGCTTGTATTTATATTTATTTTATAGAGATTTCTCTTTAGGTCAAATTTCAACTTTAATAATATAGTAATGGTACCCACAACTAGAACACTATTTGTAGAAAAATTGTGTTTTTAAAACAAAAAATATTATTTTTTACTTCAAATTCCGTATTTCAAATTCACCAGAATGACATTGAAAAATAACAGATCCAATTAAAAACCAAAAGAGATGTGTATATGCAAGGGAAGCCTAAAAAGTATTTGAGTAAGCATGCCTTCTAATCATTGGAAAAATTATCTCTTTTACAGTCAGGCACAGGGTTTTTAACCACTCACCCCCTCTAACCCAACCCAAATCCTATCCTAGAAAAAAATCCTATCCTAAACCTAGAAAAAAAGAAGAATAAGGTTGAAGTTCCATTTCCTAGGAACATTTTGACAACTCCAAGGCCCCAGAATTGGCCAATCGGAGGTCAATCTTAATCTTACCAACCATCACAGATGATTTGGAATGAAAAGTTTAAAATGAGTTTCTGGAAAAGGATTTGGTGCAGTATTTTATACATTTAATTATATGAAACATCTGGAATTGAAAAGAACACCGCGGCATTCGGGATTTATTTGAACTCGTCTTTTTACGGAAATATTATTTGTATTTATATTAAATTAATATAATGTTTATATTAATAAATAAATTATAATTTGTATAATTTGTTTATAAAAATAAATAACATTAAATACTATTTATACTCTTTTCACTAGATTGATAATTTTATCAGTCAAGTGGTTAGTTTTGATGCGACAATAGAAGGACAGGTGGAAGAATAATCTTACATACATGTTCCAGTATGATTGAATTGTCTACCTACATATGCGAAGGAGAAGTACAGTATATGATTTAAATTAATAACGTTTGTACAAATGAACAATATATTTATCTTTAAAACTTTAAATAATCTCTCCATTATGATTATTGGATGAATGGATCGAAGAGGAGCGAAATCCTCATTCATGACTGTTGGTCGCTCAGTGTAGTGATAAATTCCGATTTAATTGACCGACGATTACGTTTGCAAGAAGCCTCAGATCGACTTCAAACTTTCACACTAGATTTTAGGCGTGGTTTGTAAGGTCAAGTACGTTTCTGAAGTTATTCTTTTAAGTAATAAAGTAATAATAGGTAATATAATTTCCAATAATAAATGCATTGTGGACTGTAAATAACGGTGCATAAGGCTATGTTAAACGGTGATTGAGTTGTTTGTTGTCAGACATTGAGTAAACATGTGTTATGGAAACTATTTTCTGCCTATTGTAATGTAACTGCACTAAATATAATACAATTTGTTACTTATGAAATATTTTGCTATAGGTTATAAATACTAGAAAGATATAATTTGTTTAACAAACAATAATACCAAGAAAATATTTACTAAAATAATAAAATTTGTAAAACTTACCAATTGGTTATCAAATATCTTGAATGAAAAAAACTTAAAACCTTTTTCTATATAGTTAATATATGTAATTTGATTGATGTGTTATTTCTTTATTTTTAATCGCGTGGAACTAAGATTATCTGTGCTCCTAGTAATAACCCGATCTTACTTAATTGAACATTACGACTGAAACTCCAACAAACCTTTTTAATTTTGCAGATAAAGAGAGCATTTATGAAAAATGTGCCTGTAATTTACGAAATATATTCCATAATCTCATCTCTAAGTTCGCCAGTCGCTTCCTCTTACAGCCTTTGCTTTCTTTTATAAGTTTGAAATATTGTAGCATTAATAAATTTTCTCTCCAGTTTGATTCTCATAAAACACGGCCTTCTTTAGTAAACGGTTTAGTTTAATTATCAGTTCCCTGAGTAGTCCTTCGCATGAACTGAATTAAGTTTGTGTACCACTTAACGTAGACATTTAAATAAACAGTTATGGAATTATTTAATAATATAAATTAGTGAAGAAATACAGTTGATTTATATTGATTTTGAATATTGTAATAATTGATGTTAATAATTGTAAGTCGTTTCATGAGTCAATCGCACCAGAGCATTAAACTCACGTAGTGTAATTTTCATTGGGCTTGAAATTTATGTTATAATGTTAAATAAAATGTTTACAATGCTGAGAAAACTTCACATTACCAAATGCACCGCATCATTATACTTTTCTTTATTGCGCATAATTACAATTACTAAAGAAAACTAGTTTCTAAGGCCTACTTACAAAGCTTCAAATCACAGCCATTTTAAAGGCATTCCAAGCAAAGTTAAATGATACTTTAGCTCTTTAGCAGTACAGGAATTCAAAAGTTTACAAAGTGAAAGTGTAAATAAGAATGATAAATATTTGTAATTGAAAAACTTGTGCAAAAAGGATATTAAACGTCGGTGTGTGGGGACGGTGGGGAGGGAGGGGGGGAGGGGCTCGAGCGGGGGCGGCAGCCGATGTGCCGTTGCGGGGGCGGCGCGGCCTCGGCAAATGCTATTTTGTGATGACGTCGAGGAAATGCAATATCTTTCAACTGGTACTCCATGACACATCAACACAATGCCACTGTTACTGATGGTGTGTCATTAGCAAATCTCAAGGGACAATTAAGTGAACGCAGTGATTAATCGTGAAAAGTAATTTAAACCATTATCTGGAGATTCTACTGAAAAATCCTTATCTGAACGTTGTTTCAGAAATCATATCGGCGTTTTTACATTGATTTATTTAATCCTTTTTGTTATGTGGTCCTAAATAAATGAAAAAACCATGACAAGAAATACAATTTATTAACAGTTAACAAATTATTAAATATAGAAAAATATGTTGGCTACAAAAGCAACGTACACAAATATAACAGTATTAGAATGTCGCGTCATGTAGCGTTAGAAATTTTAGCAATTAATGTGATATTAACAAATACAGTAATGAATTATTTCATAGGAAAAATAAGAAAATAAATGTAACAAGAAAATACTGTTCACTGTGAAATTGTATGTTGTAGGGTTTATAGCAATTATTAGAGGGAAATCTTTGCTAGCTAGATCGCGATGACAAACGTGTCCTGCCCATTAAAATAAACAAGAACATCTGGATCGCTAACTGTGAATAGCGCTAAAAACGAAACGACTTCCCCCACCACTTAAAGGGGTTACCGCCACGCCGCTGCCGCGCAGCACCTTATGTCAGCTGCCATTTTTATTATTGGTGCGTCCACTGCGTTCCTTTATGTTAATATTCTTTTATTCACCAAATGAACCCCTTATGGTGGTTGGTTTAACGGACCGTTCTCGTAGCACTGTGTTAGCGATCCAGATTTTCTAATTATTTATGTCTATAGTTTCACCTAAGGCACTAACAAAAGATACATATAAACTCAGTCATTATGTAGTAATAATTTTCAGAAATGTTTTATTATTTTTTTCAATTCAAAATTAAATGAAAATTAACAATTTTTTGTGACAGAAAATTTCTTGTCCAATTAGCGAAGCGCCATCCAACCTCTTGCACAAGACTCAGAGCACAGTAAAATCGGCAAATATTGGTCTATTCACATATGTTTGCTGTATTAAAATTTTTAAGGAAACAATTTATTGCCTTGATTTTGTTATTTGATACAGAGATAAGGTTACTTTGTAAAGGTCGATGATTTGCCTTTTACTTTGATTTCACAGAGTCAATCAATGAAAAATAAAACTTTTCAAACTTTTATCCTTGATGTTTGAAAAAAAATTCTCGATATAAATGAAAAGTTTATGTAATCAAAATAAGCTCAATCCAATCAGTTTGTTGTTTTGAGCTATGAACCAATTAATTTAAACGTCAAATTTTGTGTTGCAAACTTAAGTTTTCTTCGAACCAGTAGTGCAAAATGTGAACTTGTAAATTTGTTTAAAAATTCTTAAAATCCTTATGTGTAAATTCCCATGCGCTGATAAACTTTAGCAATGGAATTAAATTATGAAAGTTGAAGAAAGTGTTTGAATAAGATTTCTTTTGAACCAAATGAAAGTGAAGGCTCATTAGCTAATAAACTAACATACTTGCGATGTTTCAACGCTGCCTGACCGTCACATTTACTGCTGTTAAGTCCACGACCAAAATGTCTATTTTCACAAACGTCCACTTCACATCATGTCCATACATATTATGTCCTTTAAGATTGATGTCCACCAGACAAAGATTTCACATACAACACTTGTTCAAACTGTGTATTTAAAATTTAAATTTTACTAAAGTTGCATTGGGAATTAAACTTGAAGATCATCAAGATTTGATATAATTTAAACACATATTATTACTTCTAATAAACATAAACAGATATTAGTAAACGAAAATTATTCTTACCACTATCTTTCAAAAAGTAAAAATCAGAGAAAAGTTTACTGGCGGTGTTCAAAGAGGAGCATTTGCTAGGTGCATAACAAATGCAAATTTGAAAGGAGGACGTGTAAATAAGGCTGGACGCCACGAACATGAAGCAACAATTTAGTTTTTAGTGATTTAAAATGGTTCAAAACTAATCTTATTACAACAAAAATATGTTAATAATGTATTTGGGGGGGGGAGGGGGTTGTAAATTAGTAAGTATTGAGCCCAAGCCGAAATTTTGTCGAGGGCCCACATTGTAGCCTGATCTAAGGAATCACCACACGTAGTTTCGGAAGAGAGTTTGCACTAGTTCCCGAATACCCTGTATAATTCGGCCACCGTGTAACTATGATCAAAACATGTCCAGAATGTTTTTCGTTTTGCTGATTTTGGTCAGTAAAAACGAGAACAAATATGACAAAATACATTAAACGTTGAGCGTTTGCTGGCCGGTCCACGTCAACTTCAGTGGATTACTGAAAATAAACTCCAAGTGTTTCTGAGTGAATTGAACAAATCTGAACAATGTTGATTTCCAAGCTATATTATATCAGAGGTGGGCCTACTATACTTACTAGAATACCTATTTGATAATTTTTGGATACGTGATTGTGTTAAAATTACTTTTAGGACATGTTTGAGTTGTGTACGGTAATTAAATTTTCTATTATTTGATCCTATGATCTCTAGCCACTTAAAAATAAATGTAGTGGTATGGAAATCTGAAAATGAATTAGAGTAATAAACTTAGTGTAGGTGGTGTGTTCGTGGACATAACTAAAGCATTTGATTCTGTTGATCATGATCTATTATTAAATATCATGTGGTTTGCTGGTTTTAGAGGTTCTATTTGAAATTGGTTTAAAAGTTATTTAGTTAACCGTGTTCAGTGTGTTAAAATTCAAGATTTATATAGCTCTTTTAAGCCAATAGTTTGTGGGGTCCCTCAAGGGCCCGTGTTAGGTCCAATTTTATTCTTGATATTGATTAATAGGCTTTGTTGTGGACCATTTAAGGGGTCACTACTAGTTTTGCGGATGATACCACCCTTTGTTATAATTCTTCGTCTCAAACACCTTTAAATTTGGATATGCAGTACGATTTATACCTGATGAAAATATGGTTCATTTGTAATAAACTATCGCTTTGTAATAAGACTAAATTTATTTTGTTTTATTTGATGGATAGAGTTTTAAGCTTTGAGAGCCTTTTTTACGGATGTATTACTTGTCTAACTAATGTTAACAACTCAATTTGTAATAAGTGTATGGTAATTGAACGTGTTGATTGTATCAAATATTTGGGTATTTACATAGATAAGAATTGCAGTTGGAAAGAACATGTTACACATTTAAATAAGTATATGTTATCAGTCATTAGAATATTTTATTATTTGAGAAATATCTGTTTAGCCAATATTATGCGAGTCATTTATTATTCGATTGTGCAATGTAAACTGCAATATCTATTCGTATGTTGGGGTGGGATTTACCTTTCAAATTTAAATTCAGTAATTGTAGCACAGAAGAAGATTGTAAAAATAATCACTCGTGTTTGGAAGACCGATCACGCGTTTCCTTATTTTAAACAGTTGGGTATTTTACCTTTGGGTCATCGATATGTTTTTCGAGTTTTGGGAATATTTTATTAATAGAGGTGGCCATGTCCTTGGTAATTTGAACATTTATTCTAGCAGACTTAGGTTGCAAAATCGAGTAGCAATACTGAAGGCTGATGATAAGGCTTTTCATAGGTTTTTCACATTTTGTTCTTTTAAATTTTTTAATCAGTTGCCATTAAACTTAGCTTTATCAGAAAGTCCTAGTAAATTCCTAAGAAAGCTAACAAAATGGCTATTTTCACATGAAGATATTGAGTTTTTGTTTTTGTTCTTTAAAAGTGAAATTTAGTTTTTCTGAATCCTTTTCAGACACACAAAATATTTTATTATTGCATTTTGTATTATTAGTTTTTTTATAAAATTTATTCGTTTTTACTTTGATAAGCACTTTTTACTGGAAATATACTCATAAATAAACTTTTAAATACCTAAATTTTTAATTAGGGGTACTGCTCGGCACTAGGCATCAAGTAGGTAATGGTGTCTCAACACGTTTCATCGAATGAGACACCTAACCACATTTTTTCCATTTATCTTTCAATTAATTTTATATTATATGTATTATAGTTTGTAGATATTTTGTATAAACATTTTATTTACTATGAATATAGTTATGTTATTTCATGTATAATGTTTAAATATGTTCTTCCTAATTTGTTGTACTCTTACATTTTTATTTTATGTTGTAATTTATGGTGGACAATTTGTGGAAATAAAAATCTTGAAAACTTGAATCTTGAATCTTAAGTTTGAATTAGATAGAAAAAAGATTTTAAGCATTAAGGCAAGTATTACCCTGAGTTGAAAATCAAACAAAACATGTTTTGGAGAAAGTGGTGCATAACATGACAATGAAACTGTCTCTTTGAGACAACTATGCCTCGGTTAGCCTTTGAAGTTCAGCTCTAACAAAGGAGAAGTTATTATGTTCATTGGGAGCAAACGCAGGCAGAGATCAAAAGATGCACTCCCTCTTTATAAAATCTTCTTTTCAGTTATTGTTCTGAATTGTGTCATAAGATAAAGTTGTCGATTGATCTATGATAGATAGATTTTTCTTTAAATAACTATGATTTTTAATAAGTACAGTTGGCTTTTATTTTATCTCTGGGCAATAAATATTTTAATGATGGCTGTGGTGTTGTTTTTATAACTATTAAATAGATCACTTTTTCATGTCGGTTTTTGTTCAGAATCCCTATATACAAGGCGTTTCTTTAAAACGCAACACTAGATTCGAAATACAAATGTGTAAACATAAAACATTTTTGATAGTTTTATTGTTATTCACATTTATCACAACTAATCTGCAAATTTTCAATGATGTTTTGTTTAGTTTTAATGTTCAAACCAACAACCATCATCAATATTTATACAATTTTATGTTCTATTTAGTAAATTCTCAGACATCTTTGTTTAAAGTGGCTCTTGTCTTTCTACTCATTACATCTTAAGTTCTTCAATATTTTGTGGGTTTTTTATATGTCACATTCTTTTACATGACCCCAAAGTAAGTTATGCAGAGGACTTGATTACTGGATATCTCATAGGGTACATTCAGCATGCAATTGAATTTTTCTGCGATGGACTAATGGATAGAGCAACGTACCCTCATTTAAGAACTTCTTTTGTATATTTTGTCTTCTTCTTATTGTATGTTCTCTAGATAATTTCCTTTAGAGATATGTAGAGAATATAAGAGACACATAAGAAAAAAAACACAAACAATTGAAGAACTTTCAATAAGAAGTGCTAATAAGATGTGTAATAGGCGGAAAACAATAGAATCTTCAAAAAGGCGTCTGGGAATTAACTAAATAAAACAAATAGTACACATGACATAACAAATTACATGGTATAAATGTAAATTGTGCATACAATCAAATCGGGATTCAATGATAAACGTATATATAAAAAACATATTTTCCCATTGAAAATGTTTTGTAATACATGAATTCAAGCTCTATTGGCCACTTAAGGGTTTTGCGAGCAAAGTTTTACAAGGTGAATTTATGTAGACACCAATCAACAATCTGGATGAGTGAATCAGGTCAGGGGAGCCTAAATAATAATAATTTTAAATAATATACATCTGTAATATACACCTGCCAATAATAGCATATTATTAAATAATATTTTAAATAATAGCTTTATAATGGCGCTACTTTCAAGGCAGCCCAAACACCTCTGATGGTGTAGATGACAAATTGATTTGTTTGAAAGTAGACCGATTCAATATAGGTAGGACAACTAAAAATTCATTGTCAGAAACCCATTATTCCTCTCTCTAAATGCTTGGGAAATCTGCCCTCAAAGCCGTAAGTATTAAATACTGTATTACAGTATTTTGTTTATAAAGTTGAAAGGGGCAACTTCGCATTAAATAAAAATGTGTTGTAAATATCTAACTTATTATACAACCAGGTAGGCACATTATCAGGAGTATATATTCTATCAGTTTGGTACTATGTATCCCCAGACTTAAGGCTTTGGTTGATAACAATAACATCCGGGCCTCACAACCTGATCCATACGGTCTCTTGTGGCATGGGAACAGGATGTGGTAATTATAACTTTTTCCTACCTTGATCAAACGTCCTAAATGTTGTGTTTTATAGCAAATAAGTTAAAAATTGATCATGCAAAACAAATTTTATGGGTGAAATGTGTTGGTTTAACATATATTGAAAATCGGTTTCTGAAATGTGTAAAAAAACACAAACATACTTAATATTGTTTATGATATTCACTTTAATACCTGGAATTGCGATAGAAAAACAAAAAAAAACTGGATACAACTGATGTGTAAGTTAAGAATCCGGTAAAGCGATAAGGAGCCACTGATAACTCTTTTATAGTTCTTTTCCCTGAGTTCTTCTGTGGTTGTCTTATATGGGGTGGGTAGTTTCACATATAGATCTGAAACAAAGGTTTGGTTAAACCTTTGTTTCAGATCTATATGTGAAACTACCCACCCCACATAAAGACAACCACGGAAGAACTCAGGGAAAAGAACTACAAAAGAGTTATAAAGGCTGCATGAAAGTAATCCGAAGCCAAGCCATTTCGGCTAAAAAGAATACAAAAAAAGACTTCGCTCCCGGTGCGAAGTCTGGCCGGCCGGTCGGGCGATCAGCTGTTGTACGTAGTAGCTGCGTCGCGGCGCGCCGCCGCCGGCCAGTCTGTGCGTGAGCGGTGACTCATCAGTGGCGTTTGTCGTTTGTTAGTGCGGTCAGTGCAAGAGCAGTGTACCTGACTTGGAAACAGAGTCAGCTTCCACATCAGACGAAGACGAATAAGGTAATTTCGTCAGTTATTTGTTAAACAATTAATTTCAATTTGTAGTGGGTTTCAATTTTCACTATTTAATGTAAAATGGTTATTGTTTTGTGATGTTTAGTTACTTTATTTAAAGTTTGTTTTATCGCAAGAAATATGCTTTTTCAGACTTTGGTAACGCTTATATTTCATTGTAAAACAACATTTAGAACGTTTGATCAAGGTAGGAAAAAGTTATAGCCTGGCTACGTTCAACCACTTCTCTGTGGTTCAACTAAATAATTGCCCAAGGTCCCCCCTATGGCCCACATGGGGCCCCGTTAACGGGAAAATACCAAAGTGGTAATCAAGTGAGTAGAAAAATAAGTAACGAAATGTATCATCGTGTAAAATAAAGCAATTGAGGTGTTCAGATTCCATTGGGATTGCTTTGTTGAGGTGGAAGAATTTCTAAGTGCTGATAGTCTTAATGATTGATTGATGTCTTGATGATTGATATTGTAAAGTAGTTTTAGTCCTATTGGTTAAGAAACAAGTCTGATAAACTAAGATTAATAAATTAGTTGCATAAACCATATTGGAAAAAGATTAGGCCTAGACCACATGACCCATGAAGTAAATGGTCATGTAACCGCTTTCAACCAATCAGAGAGCTGGAATAAACTCATTTGAAGTTTACTTACACCTTCTAGGTTCAAGGAAAAAACCGGTAAGTATTTTAGGAAGTAGGCTTTGTCACTCAAAATCAATTTGCAAGTTTTAAGTTTTACGACTTAAATACTTACTTCTAAAAACATTAGGCCTATATCATTTTCAGACTTTTTTCCCACGCTTCTCGATAATCTCCTAATTCATTCAGTAGCTGACCGGCAATAAGCTTATCAGCGGGTTCCTGTTGCTTTGAAAGAATAACGCTGTGGAAGTGCTTTGATGCAGAGCAGTTACGTCATATTCTGGGTATTTTTATCCCTTACAAAAAAAAATTGTATGACATCTATGCCTGAAATAACTTTTCACAGCCTCAATTTTCAATTTGAATTAAATCCGCTAGGATTGCAGATTGTTTCGAATGCTTTAATCTGAGTTTTTAAATATAAATATGTACTTTATGGACACATTTTTGCATTCTTGATAATTTTGTTTTATGTAAAATACTAAAATACTGTGGATCTAGTGTTTTTTTACTTCTCACTAAAATAACGTAAAACACATTTTTACTATGTGAAATAATTCAGAAATTTTGAAATAAATCAAAGTTATCGCTGGTTGAAAGTTTTTAAGCTGGTTTGGTTGTATTGTAATACTAAATGACATGAGACAATTTTAACAGACATTATGAAAAATCAGACTTTCACTAACCAACTTACCGTATGTTGCTAAAACTCTCCAACAGTAATGATAAAGAGTTATTCTAATAGAATTTTTTTTAAATAATTATTTGCTGTATTTTGTACCTTTAAATAACACATCTACAAATTAGGGTATTTGCTGATGCGGGTTTGCGAATTGTCGGGGGTGAGCATTTAAGTCAAAGGGGCTGTTTGTGGGAACGTGGGGGGGGGGGGTTTGTATCGGGGGCGTCAACGGCGATGCCGTGTTATCCGGCACCCAAGTAATTGCTCGGTCATTCGAACTTACGATCTCTATTGTGAAATTTCTCTCAACATACCACCTTCATATTTTATTTACTAGGGTATCGCTAACTTTATAAGTGAGAGTTATGGTGTTACAATGTGTCATGTAAACTTATAGTTAACTTGTTAATTAATCTTGTGCAGGTTGTGCAACTTGTGCAGGTTAATGTTAATTAACCTGCACATAAAAACAACGATTTCTTTGCGGTATCCGCATTTTGTTACAGTTCATAAAAATGAACCTTCTTGTGTCACCATCTTTTAGTAAAATGCACTTTTTTGTCCCTCCCTTAAACAAAATCAACATTATTCATTAAATGAAATATTTTTTCCACGGAGGTAATCTTAAGCAGTGGCTGCCTTCACTGAACGACAAATGGAAATAAAATCTTTTAGTATTGAATTGCGTGGTAATAGATTACATGTTTAACTACTGTGGCCACTTTGGACTAATGTGTTGATAAGAGATAAAGTTAATGCAACAGAAGCGCCAGATTTCTAACAATACAGTATATCAAATTATTACGACACAAGGACCAAAACCAGCTTTTTACTTCCCTACCTTATTTTTAATATAAGTTATAACGAACAATTCATGCTTATCTTTTTTTAATATAAAAATTATAAGGGAACTTTTCACATTTTCTCATCCTAAAACTAGGTACAGTTCGATGAATAAGATTTCTAATTTTCTTCATTCTTGGACAATATTCATGAGTTACTAATGGAGTATTGTTAAATGAGAGGTTTTCATCAAACAGGGTTTTAGATTATGTAACTCAAGTGAATCACAATTAAATCAGATTTATAAACAATTAGATCATTCGCTTATCAGTTTATTTATATACATAATAATGATATAAATTGGCCTTGATATTGGAAAAAATGGCGGACTTTTTCATTTAAATCACTATGAAAACAAATGAATTACAATTTCACTGGAGTCACATTTTAACTTTTTTTCGATATCACTTACTAGTTTCAAGTAAAAAAGCTGGCACACTTATCAATGACTTGATAGAGGTTGTAGTAGAAAAAGGTTGCCCCTCCCCCAACCCCTATTTTAGGGTGAAGGGCAGTTTTCAATGGACAAAAAGTACTTCCTATTATACCCTAGTGATGTATATCAAAGCTACTACAGCCGTTGAAAAAGTAAAAAGAGGAGAACTATTTTGTAATACCCAGTATGCGAAACCTCCCCAGCGAAAAGATTTAACATCAACTATTCAAAATGTAGTTTGGTAAAGATATTAAATTGGCCTTACTATCAATAATTTTCTTCTCTTGACTTGGCGGATAGATGGGAGGGTTCAAATGGTTTAGGAAATAGATTTTTACCATACGTAAATAAACTATTTGAAATAAAATTCTTTAATAAGGTGACTTGCCCCTTTAAAATTATGAAATCTGAAATCTTTATAAAAGGGAAAATCCTTGTATCGATTGAAATGAAAACGGAGCATGAGTGTTGTCTTAAGAGGAGAGCCCACACGGAGCCTTTATCGGCTTAGGCGGTAGAGAGCCCAGTGGCGAGTGGCATACTGTCTTATCGATCCTCTTACTATTGAATAGCCAACTTCACCAGTTCAAGCCCCAAAGTCTTTGACGTTCTTGTAATATCACGAGACTGATTTTTATAACAGTTTCTAAAATAAATAAGTAGTAAGTGTTGTTTTGTGATGGTTTCAGATGTTAATTGATTGAACTATTTAACCGAATTATATGGTTCAATTATTGTCTTGAAAAAAGATCTACTTCCCCGTTTTGGGTAACTTTGAGACCGAAGTGAAAAGGGAAGTAAATTATATGGTACGTAAATGTAGAATGTTACTCCCTCTAAGAAAGGCAAAGAGTAGAAGAAGCCTAATGGCAAAGGAGAATAAAACTTGAAAAAAAGTGGCGATGTAAAAGAAAGAATGAACAAGTTTCTGTTTTCTAGATGACCTACTTGAAAACCACATAGTTCTCAATTATGGGCCTTTTCTACTGTATACTTTATATTTATGACAGAGGTATTTCTTTAGAGAATTAAAACCCACATATACCCTCTTTAAAGAAGGTGGCCCTTAAAGATAGTGCAAATATCGGTGGTCCAGCGAGTTCTTAACCAAAATCTAATATGCTAACCGTTGGCTGCGAGACCCACATTGGAATTGAAGAACAATAATAAAAAATTCCTCTTCCACAAAATCCATCGCAAAATGAAACATGAGTGAGAAACAAAAGTTTGCCTCAATTTCATGATTGTCAAGATTTAAATGATGTTTTTTCGGTTCTCATTTCTATCCAAAGACGGGAGGGTGAAAACACACTTCAGGGACATTATTATTGGAAATGAACACCTCAGTTTCAAAATAAAGGCAATATTAAAGCCCGCTCACTGCTTTTGAGGAGAGAATAGACTTAACTGATAAGGTAGTGGGCGAATTTCAAACGGATAACGTCGGCGTTGTGGTGATGGCTGATTTTGCGGAAGGATAGTTTGTGTTTTTTTAGGAAATCATCGATAGTTTGAGTTGTTTTTTATATTGTTTTCCTTTGTAGATTTTACCAGTTGGAAACCATACGAAAATAACAAAACCTAACGTAATATAACGAAACCTAACGAAAATAACGAAGCATAATGTAACCTGAAACTGATGGCAATATAATGAAACTGAAGTTTATTTTCACTGTTTTCCTTTATTGTGCTTTCCCAATCGGAAACCTATCGAAAGTAACAAAACCTAAAATAAACTAACATAAATTCTTATATGATCATAGTGTGATCAGCCCGATATTACTACTGATGGCAACCCCAGTGGAGACTTTGACTCTCATTATTAAGGTAACCTTACCTTCATTGATAACTATATAATTTAGGCTGAGGGGCCTTTAAATTAATGGGGTTTGTTTTTTCATACTTAGGAAATAGTAACAGAAGTATGGAAGATAACTTAGCTGAGACAGTTGATGTAAACAATTACCAACCAATAATACCAAATTATCCAACCAATAATTCCAAGTTTGTTGCAAAAAAAATTTAGTTATTGTGATTTTTTAATTAAAATAACCTTATTTTTCATGAATTACAATGCAAAATAAATGTCTCTCTGCAGAAAAATCTCAATAACTCCGTTATTTGTTGTCACATCCTTACAAACTTCGTATTATTAGTTTGATAATAAAATTTATCAACTATAAATGGTCGCCATAAAAAATACACGTAGGAAAAAATAATTTTTTTTTGTAGAAATGAATTTTTTTGTAGTATTATAAAGGTCCATGCCAAATATGAAGTTCCTAAAACAATCTGTCACACAAATAAAAATTATTAAGTGGAAAAAACAAATGGTGATATCTGACTATATATGCATATTAAGACATACCTTCGTATGAACTTTTGTGCTTATTTTGACCCAATTAGTCATATTATGAAGTTTTGGGACGGACACCCTGTATATCGTAATATTTATATGTAGCCTATAGAATTCGGGTTGACACATACATCAAGTTAACAACTGATGAATCCACATAGCTATGAAAAAAATTTGTTAGACGTTATGGCAATCTTTATTAGTATAGTAATAAGATAGCTTAAATAATAACTATGTGACAAATTCAAACTCCAATGCATTTAATATGTTAAAACCCTTGTATTGTTTATTTATTGTGTATAACAGTTCATGGCTTATTAACAAATCGAGTCAAGGTGTATCATTTATCGAGTCAAGGTTAAAAGATTTACTTAAGCAATGTATTTTGTCACAAAGTAATTTGCATTTCCGTAGAATATCCATTAGTTTATAAAGATTTTTCAACAACAAAATCAGCGCAAAGCTTAGTTTACTTATATTTTCTTTCTACGCTTTAAACCTTTCCGAAGAGAATCGTGCAAGTAATTATTTTGTTCTAGCTCTTCTTCAAAGCTAAATTTTCTTTGAGAATCCTAGGGACAAAATAGAAATTGTTTGTGACGACATCTTGTTTTTATGACCGAAAACCCCATTTGTAATTCACCTTTCGTTAAGAGGTAACTCAATATTATTCTTTGAAATTAGAAGGTAATTTTGTTTTATATCATTTGATCATCTTCACTCACCCGACACAGGGCAATTGGACTAGCCAAGAAATAGTACACCAAAGTAAAATTAAAAAATATTCAGCCATTAGTAACTAATACAGTTTCGTTAAATCCACATGTTCAACTGTGGGTTGAAATGTTTAATGTGGCTACATTATAGTTGATATCTTCAACAATTTATGAAGTTATACTGGTCAAATAAAGTGTTGAAAATGTAATGTAATGAAACCTCTATAGATTATTTAAACATTAGTTTCCTTAAAAATTTTTGTGTAATTTCTTTGTGAATGAACTTAAGTTAATTTTCTAAAATATAAGGATTTTTAAAAATATAAGATTAAATTTTAAGATCTCAGGAATAAATTCAAAAATTTATATTTAAAAAAATAGGATCCAAATTGATATGTTTTGGTTAATGGCACTCCACTATATATACGTTGCATATATTTATAATACCGTCCGTAACTAACGCAGGTAAATCACCATTTATTATTGCCTCCAATACATTAACACTGTCAAAAGAATCCACAAGAAATAAGAGAGATTTGGTTGTATTGATTGGATGAGATTTTGGTTCAGTGCGGAAGAAGTGACTGGTGTGAGTTATTGAATACTATATGGTTTTCGGCACGTCTCTCTTGGGGGGGGGGGGAGAGGGGGGGGCAGAGATATCCCCATCCCCCCACAGCAACCCTCTCCACATAAACAACCCCTCCCCGGCCACTCTGCACCCTCGCAACATAGGTACACCAACCAACATAGGTACACCTTCATTTATTATTAGGGTAAAAATATCTTTTAATATAAAGTGATATTACGTTTAGTTCGATTAAAACTAAAATTGGAAAAGGTTCGGTATTTCAAATGCAGTAAGTATATTTAGAAAACGAAGTATTTTTAAATAAAAAGTTCTTTATATTCCAATTATCTTGTAATTATTTTCTTTACTTTTGGGAATCTGCTACAAACAAACTTTTATAAACGTGAGTATAATAGTTGTAAAAATAGTAAAAACATATGGTGCTGGATCCCAAGAAAAATGTTACCGCTTTCTACTTTAGCTGTGGTAGTCGCAATGGAGTAAATCACTGTTATGTTTAAAATTAAATAGTTTATTCTTTGTAACAGTAAATAACCTGTAAGTATTACAAACATTGTAGAGAACAATGTTTAAGTTACTTTAAAGATTTTGGTTATGGCCATTACAACATTAAGTAATTTAAAAGGTCACAGATCAAGAATAATGACTGCGTGATTACGTTTATTGATTGTTTAATTTTTGTTGTTTGTTTCATTGTTAGTCTGGAACAGTTATGATATATATCGCATTTTTACCATCTCTGCATTATCCGATCAATTCATCATCTGTCTATGAGAAAACGAAAAGTAACAATTTACAACTCCATTTCCGTTTAACGCCACACTTTCTGAGCTTACCCAGTGGACCTTTGAAAATCAGTTATGGTTTTGTCCTATATCGATCGTACGTTAATCTACAGATTCTTTAAGTTGTTTTAATTTTATACGTTGTATTACAACCTAAAATATATATACTAAAATGTATTTTGATTCTATGAGAGCTAATGGTTCAAGATTATTTCTCATACCTTTACTTATAACCGATTACTAGTTTGTTGTTTGTATGCTATCTTATTTTGTTTAACATTATTCAAGCATTACATTAGATTGGAGTTTTTTTATTGAGTTAACACTCATAAGGGGAATTTTGTCAGTAATTCGAATAAAAGACAACTTGATTTAGTCATGAATATTTCTTAATAATACTATAAATTTCAGAGTGATGTACATCACTGTAACTGATTACTAATCACCTTAGTAATACCAACGTAAATACCCCAGTCGCAGCAGACCTGCGTACTTAGCAAATTTCTAACAGGATTCGAATTTTTTTTAACTTCTCCCATAAACACCATGGAAACGAGGAAACACAGGTTTGCTGCCATGGGGGTATTGTAATTAGATATAGAAATATCCATTCCCAGGGCACGTTAGTACTAAATTACATAAAATTATGGTATTCTTAGTTTTAACCATAAACCCCATGGGAGTGAGTAGGTAGGTTTGCCGGTATATGAGTGCTGTAAGTAAATATTAATTAAACAATACCTAGTGAATGCACGTGCCAAATTTGATCAAGACATGTCAATAAATATGTGAGATACAGGATTTTGTGAATTCCCCATAAGAATAACACATAAAATATATATTTGTATTTTATCTGTAACCTGCTAAGCCAAGTTAAAAATTCTAAATGTTAAATTGTTTCTTTTTAAGCTCTTTTAAGTGGTTTTAGTTTAAATTGCTCAATTTTGAAAATTTATTTTAAATAATGCCAATAAAACCCCATATTTGACCCTTTGGAAACCACATAAAACTCCGTTCCCATAACCCGATAAGACTGGTTTGCGAACTCATGAAAATATACCCTGTCTTATACCTTCATATCAAATTTCATCAAAATCAGGTCCATGTCAAAAATTATTAGTACCAAGGACACATAGATATGTATATCATATACATGAAAAAGAACAAATGGTACTTTTGACTTCTGAGGACCTAAAAATTAAAAAAGTAACATGGTCCCGGGCTTGAGTCTTATTATGGCTACTATCGTAATAGCATAATTCCATATAGGTAGGGGAGTCCGCTAATAATAATTATTATTTTTAGATAGTAAAATTATTGACAGTAACATCTGATGGTTAATGCATTACAATCGTTAAAAAAATTACGAGCACAAAACTTTGATTGAGGAGTTTGATATGTTTCATATATGCGGCTATCTTCAAATGAAAAATAATCTGATTACGATCCTCTTGTTAATACGAAACCATAATATAGATAAAACAATAGCGTTAACTGAGTTGGTAAATACGTTTTTCCATAATAGAGAGCTGTCCTGATAGTTGTATGGTTTCATACAAGCATATAATGAAAAACTAATTGATTTTATTATCTTCCAATAACACAAAGGAAATCAAATTAATATTCACGGTTTGAATACTTCAACTTGATTGCTTTTTAATTAATATAATTGAAATACTCTAAATCAAATTTAAACTAAGCCTATCTAATTAAATACAGTTCTTCCATGACCTTTTGTATATTAATTATATTCAAACTATCATTTTGTTAATCATCCGGTTGTTATTGTTATTTATGAAAAATAATATTTTGCCTAAAGTATATCAAGTTTGTACAATCAATTTACTTAAATTAGAAAGATAATAAACCTAATATATTTGAATTTTCTGTGAAAACAGACATTACCGTAGAATAAACAAGTAATTTAAAATGTTGTTTATGTACTATTTTTATATAATTTTAAACCTATTCATAAATTGTGTAATCAAACCCCCACGACAACAAAATATTTAAAAGTATTTTTCTCGATTTTATCTTTCAAAAATATAGCATAACAAAATGTTCTAAATATCCTTAAATATTGCAATATTCAGTCATTCTAAAAATAGTGAGGGTTGCGTCACACTGCTCTTACAACAACGATACATACATTTTACCCTGTTTTGGATTCGAGGCACGTTTAACTCAAACCAAGATAAAATTTACCGTTTCCTATTTCTGTACTGTTTTTACTCAAATGTATAAACTTTTGATTTAGCCTATTTATTGATAGTTGTGACTTTTAAAATACTATTTAGGATTAGTCCTTACTGGTCTTCAAATATTTTTAGTGAGACGGAATAATTTTGTCACGACATATCCTTTTTTTCGCCAATTAATTTGAAAATATGAGCCCAATGTGATGGAGTTTGTAATTTTCAGTCCAACAGTTCTACCGGGCTGGTTGCCAAAATGGCCCATTTATATCGCGCTTTGAAAAGCAATCTGGTTTTCAAATAATAAATAAGTCCCCGAGCTTTTGTTTTACTTGGACAGTAGTTATCATTTTCATCCAGAGTAATACAGAAAAATATTCATAAGAACTAGGTTTTACGTCGAAAGAGATAAGCGTGCTCATAAAAAGTGCGACGAAAATATTTCTATTAAACGAATTTTTACTATATGGAAGCAGCAAAATTACATTGGAAATTGTAATAATATTTATAACTTCTAATAATTGACAAGGGGAACTTTTTATCAATTAAAAGTGTTGTGAGTTTTAATTTAAAATAAACTAAACACAATCGAGAACCAAAATATAGAATGAGGAACCCTTTACATTTTATAAAAGCGTACGATTTTGTAGAATATCATTCATTTTTACATTTTGGAAAATGAAGTTCTAAAATATTTATTTATTATGCATAATTAAATGAGCCTAAATCAACCTATTTAGCCTCCTCTATGTTTTATGTTTAACGTCTGAATAAAATTTATAAATGGCCGAAAGTATAAATATCAGCGGAATTAATAAAATAAAATAAACATAATATTTTAAATATAAATTATAAATATTGTTTATTTATAAAATAAACATAATAGTATTTTCTTCTCTAGTCTCAATCTAATGTAACTGGATGGTTATCAAATAATAAATCAATTTGAACGTTAAAGATAAAAGAAATAATTCAGGATGAGATTTAACTAAAGATAAATATTGTAGGATTTGCTTGTTGGGGCGATGTCAGAAGTGTTCTATATATGTAGTTGTGCTGTTATGACCTAATTTTCGTAGGGATGAAAACGAAACTCATTTCTTGATCCCAGATTCGCTCTTTACTCTGACAGCAAGTTGGTCAACTTAATCATACACAAGTAAATATTTTATATCCGATTCAACGGCAAAATTATTTTTCTCGCAGCCGATATCATAGTGATGGTGTTTTATCGTGTGTTAACTTTAAAATATTACAATGGCAAAGACAAATTATATGAAGAGAATAAACGAATGCAACACTAATTTTCTTCGCTAATTGGCAAATCAATCAAAGTATGAAGCTGAGAACATAAACAAGAGTACACAAAACTTTACGAGTAGGAAAAAGTTAACAAGGCTTGGATGGATTAAACATTGCGAAACATCATCACGATTTGCTGAAACCTTTTGTAATGATTAAGTATATACCTGGATTCAAATTTCAAAGTGGATATAAAGTTTTAATTTATAATTTACCTTAACTAATTAATTAAAACGCAATAAATAAGTAGAAAATACGAATTACAATATTACAACCCTAATAAGCCTTCTGCCAATAGGTTATGGGATTATTCAAGCACCGAAGCAAGTTGTAAATAGTATAATACACTACTATAGGGAGTCAATTATCCGAACCAATTGAGACCAAGCGTAATTCTGATGACCAATTTGTTTGGATAATCAAACACGACTCTGTTTCTCCATTTATTAAAACTAAATAGTTCATTGACTGTTTTTGAACAAAAAATACTTCAGAATAATCATTAGGCCTCTATAAAAAAATTTAAAAGCCAAAATAGTTTACATTTCTTTGTATTTGTTGACACTAGTACTATATTTGCAGCTTCACAGTCATGTTTTAATGCTATACACTAAATTAGTAAGCAGTTCAGGGGTTCGAATAGTTGACGTTCGGATAATCGACTCTCTACTGTATTACTCAACTTAATCTCAGTTAGTTTTTAGATTTATAATTCTTTACCAATTTTTTAAGTTTTCGATTGAACGATAAAAGGCGTTTCAAATATTCATAGTAAAATGTAATAATTAGTTATTACTTTAATAAAAATGCTATATCGATTTAACTTTAAAACTGACGTAAATATCAAGGGAGGTCGAGTGGCTTAACTGAAATTGTTGAACTATTCGTTCAGCACGGCGATGCGCTTGCCGAGTCCCGGGGGGCTTGGATTTGCAGCTTGCTGGTCATACGCGCTTGCCGAGTCCCGGGGGGGCTAGGATTTGCAGCTTGCTGGTCATACGCGCTTGCCGAGTCCCGGGGGGGGGGGGGGGGGGCTAGGATTTGCAGCTTGCTGGTCATACGCGCTTGCCGAGTCCCGGGGGGGGGGGCTAGGATTTGCAGCTTGCTGGTCATACGCGCTTGCCGAGTCCCGGGGGGGCTAGGATTTGCAGCTTGCTGGTCATACGCGCTTGCCGAGTCCCGGGGGGGGGCTAGGATTTGCAGCTTGCTGGTCATACGCGCTTGCCGAGTCCCGGGGGGGCTAGGATTTGCAGCTTGCTGGTCATATGCGCTTGACGAGTCCCGGGGGGGGGGGGGGCTAGGATTTGCAGCTTGCTTGTCATACGCGCTTGCCGAGTCCCGGGGGGCTTGGATTTGCAGCTTGCTGGTCATACGCGCTTGCCGAGTCCCGGGGGGGGGGGCTAGGATTTGCAGCTTGCTGGTCATACGCGCTTGCCGAGTCCCGGGGGGGCTAGGATTTGCAGCTTGCTGGTCATACGCGCTTGCCGAGTCCCGGGGGGCTTGGATTTGCAGCTTGCTGGTCATACGCGCTTGCCGAGTCCCGGGGGGGGGGCTAGGATTTGCAGCTTGCTGGTCGTACGCGCTTGCCAGGTCCCGTGGGGGCTAGGATTTTCAGCTTGTTGGTCGTACGCGCTTGCCGAGTCCCGGGGGGGCTAGGATTTGCAGCTTGCTGGTCATACGCGCTTGACGAGTCCCGGGGGGGCTAGGATTTGCAGGTTGCTGGTCGTACGCGCTTGCCGAGTCCCGGGGGGGCCAGGATTTGCAGATTGCTGGTCGTACGCGCTTGCCGAGTCCCGGGGGGGCTAGGATTTGCAGATTGCTGGTCGTACGCGCTTACCGAGTCATTTAAACCAAGTCTTTCCTATGAGAAGAAGGACAAATTTCGGCCCTACAAATTCTTGCAAATTTTGCTCTTTCAGAGTAAAATTTCAGTTAAGATTATTGAATCAACTAGTTAAGATCAATTGGTGGAATAGACAACTTGTAAGATTTTTAACGTGGCTGTGTATTCGCTTTGATAATGTTTGATCGTAGATAGACATTTTGTGGTATGCATAAGGATTCCTTTTATCCAGTTTTTAGTAACCTTGGATATACGAATTGTTTGTTGAAATTACGAATTGAGGCTTTGCAAAATGTGTTTTATTCTAAATTTCCTCCGGCATCTACTCACGCAGACTCTCTCCATTACTTTCATCGTGCCCATAGATCAGTTTAGCGGTAAACGATGATACTGTGATGATATAAAGTTAAAACAAATGAATATTCTATGCATGCTATTTATTTGAATTACAAAATTTTGGGAATATATGAATTAAAACCACGAATCTCTATTGCATCTAAATTCATCCATTAGGTTGATATATAATCTTTCCTTGCATCGTATAATTGGGGATAAATTTATTATGCTTGAAATATTGACACTAATCATACTGTAAAAGGAGATATAACTGACCATAAATTAATAATTTGTGACTATCCTGTGATAGTGTCATCTCTATGTAGCTTGATTTGGATTCAAAGTAAAAATTAAAAAATTAAAAACAAGATCAAATAGCCTATATCTTTATCTTCCATTTAAAACCTCTACCACTTTTATCGGACCAAATATAGTCGGAAAATTTTAGCAGGTGAAGCACTGCATGGCATTCTGAGCGCGGCCCTTCGGCTACCTATTAATAGATTAAATTCTACTGTAATTTTTTAATGTTAAAAAATGTTCGAATAGTTATTCCAAACGCTCTTGCAATATAAAGTGCAATAAAGTTAGTTAATTTTGTCAACTTTTTTACAAATTATCTTGTACTCCAAATACTTTACAAATCCGAGTATTTTAATTTTTTAGCTATAAACTAACCGTGGAAGAATTATAATTTTTTTAGAGGAAAAAATTTATTTTGAATGTTTAGCTGACGAAAGCTGAATCCAGTCTTGAATGAAAACCCGCGTGTCAAGTATGATTTAAATAATCTGACTCCGACTTGGAGTTATGAATGGATTCTGAATCATAATGATAGAGATTTGTACAACACGTTACCTAGAATTACTATACCTTCCCTCGCTTTATTGTAAGTTTCCTTTCCTTCCCTCTCAGACAAAACATAAATGCCATTTCATCCAAAACAGTTCCTTTTGTAGTTTTTTAGTTGGTTTCTTACATTAAAAAACTTACGGAGTATACTTCCGAGTTTGAAAATAATAGATACCAGAAATGTTTTTACAAAAAATATTCAACATTCTTACGATAACTATAACGATAACTATTCTATATATAAAAGTCAATTAAGCTATAAATATAAATAAGAACTACATAAAAAAATTAATGCAAATTTTCAACAAAAAAAAAATTGAAATAGCTAATTCGTATCATGTGTGCACAGTATGAAATAGCTTCCATTTTAGTTATAATGAGGATCAAAATAGAACATCGGATCGAAAGCTCATTATTAGAAATGAACATTGTAAATATTAGTTGCTTAGAGTCTGTTAATGAAAGTAAACAACGCTGACCATTAAACAAATAAATTGCAGTGAAACAAATATAAATAAATATTAGTGGACACCTTTTAATATTTTACAATTTTACTTTTAGGTATTTTGACATTCACAATCACAGATATTAAGTAATTTTCTGAACATTGATTGTAATTAGGAAGAACATTAATCTGTAGGCCTAATACAAGATGGTATAAGTAGAGTACATAAATACATTAAATATGGACTTTTTATATTAGTCAGATTTTAATATACAACCCGTCATTTAAAGAAAAACAAACTTTAATATCTGAAATCTTGTCTGTATCATCCAAAATTATTAATTATATACAAACGAATATATAATGTTTCTCTTTCGTACAAATTCTAAATGATTCTTCGCTTATTGTTTCTTAAATTGATGAATAAAAAATCGACTAAACATTTTATATAACGATTATAACTTACAAAGTTGTTTACTTTTATGCAAACTGAAAATATATGAAAAAACACCTTAAGAAACACAGACACGATTTTTTTATTAAATTATTTTAACCAGCAAAAAAGTGCAGAATAATAAAGACTTTGTTATATTTTCTTTGCAAGTTAAAAAAACAAATACTTATAATTAATTGGGAGTGCGAATGAGGCGCGAGCGGTGGTGCAGACCAGATGTCCACCGCTCCGACCCGGTACTCGGTACTCGGTACTCGGTACTCGGTGGTGGGGTACTCAGTGATGGGACTCACCTGGGGGGCTCCCTGGACTCCCCGGTGTCAGCGTTGTCGACGACTGCCGCTGACTGCTCTCTGCTGAGGCCGTCGCCGCGTCCTCGTCCTGCTCTTCACCTCCTCTCCCAGGCGCAGGCTCCGACCGTCACTCCTATCGACCTCCTCCCACCTCCTTCCCTCCTTCCCTCCTTCGCTCCTCTTTATCCGTCCCGTTTTTATTTCGTAGTTTCAATTACTTCGCTTGAATGGCGTATGCCGACTGCTCGTACGGGTCAATAATATTTGGACCGTGTTCCGGGGCCCATTCATGCCCGCGTCGATACCCGAGGGTTCATTCAGGCCCTCGGGGATGGGGGAGCCCCCCAGCTCCAGTCTCTACCTCATCTTATTATTTCATTACGACGGTGAAGATTCCTGGTTTTCCCCTATTGCGGAATTTATTATCTACCGATACGGTTAAATCATAAGTAAAATAAACTAGAATTGTGCTTTTTTAATTGGATAAAATGATACTAATAAAATGTTTTAAAATATTTCCTAATTAATTTGTGAAATATTGACTATTGCATGGTTTGCATTCAACCAGAACATATCTTCCCACTCTTCTAAATCTGTATTCGGGATCGGTGAATTTATACGTATTTTGTAATGAATTTAACATATTGGTAGCCGATACAACCAGGTAGTTTTGTATTAAGCTCTATTTTAAAAACCCCTATTTTAAAAGCTCCACTGGTAAAATCCAATAACATTTTTTTTATCCATAAGCAAAATACCACTCACTGATTGTCTCATCACGAAATCTCAGGAACTACCGAACGGATTTACTTAAAAGCTTAGAACACATGTTCGTCTTGCCTCTTAGGTGCTCGCTTAGAAACGGTTATAAAAAGTTCGTCTTGCCTCTTAGGTGCTCGCTTAGAAACGGTTATAAAAAATTCGCTATTTCACCACAGGAATCCACGAAAAACCGAATATTTTTTATGTATAAATCTACCGAAATGATTTTTATTAAATTTTGTACTCAGTTCATAGTATCTTTCATGTGATCACTAGGAGACTGTTTAAAAGACTTCGCAACCGAACCGTGGGATTCCATATACGAATGTACGAAATAGCGAGAGACTTTTATGTTTTTTTTTATGACACGAAAACATTTTTACGAAACTTTGTACACCGGTTTATTTTAGACATTTTGGATGGACGCTCCCCTTAACTAATAGGTGCTTACTATGAAACAGTTTTGCAAATATATTTTTTTAAGTCTTTTAGAGCTTTCCCCACATGACTTCAAAATTACTCTAGGGCCTGCGAGGTTGAAATTTGACATGGACGTTCTTCTTTGCTGATAGGTACTCATACTAAGAAACGGTTTTGCAAAATATAGTCTTTAAAGTCCTTTAGGGCTCAGTCCCACAGGACCTAAAAATTACATAGATCCTACGGGGTCGAAATTTCACTCGACCATTCCACTTTGCTAATAGGTGCTCACTAAGAAACGGTTTTGCAAAATATAGTCTTTAAAGTCCTTTAGGGCTCAGTCCCACAGGACCTAAAAATTACATAGATCCTACGGGGTCGAAATTTCACTCGACCATTCCACTTTGCTAATAGGTGCTCACTAAGAAAAGGTTTTGCAAAATATAGTCTTTAAAGTCCTTTAGGGCTCAGTCCCACAGGACCTAAAAATTACATAGATCCTACGGGGTCGAAATTTCACTCGACCATTCCACTTTGCTAATAGGTGCTCACTAAGAAACGGTTTTGCAAAATATAGTCTTTAAAGTCCTTTAGGGCTCAGTCCCACAGGACCTAAAAATTACATAGATCCTACGGGGTCGAAATTTCACTCGACCATTCCACTTTGCTAATAGGTGCTCACTAAGAAAAGGTTTTGCAAAATATAGTCTTTAAAGTCCTTTAGGGCTCAGTCCCACAGGACCTAAAAATTACATAGATCCTACGGGGTCGAAATTTCACTCGACCATTCCACTTTGCTAATAGGTGCTCACTAAGAAACGGTTTTGCAAAATATAGTCTTTAAAGTCCTTTAGGGCTCAGTCCCACAGGACCTAAAAATTACATAGATCCTACGGGGTCGAAATTTCACTCGACCATTCCACTTTGCTAATAGGTGCTCACTAAGAAAAGGTTTTGCAAAATATAGTCTTTAAAGTCCTTTAGGGCTCAGTCCCACAGGACCTAAAAATTACATAGATCCTACGGGGTCGAAATTTCACTCGACCATTCCACTTTGCTAATAGGTGCTCACTAAGAAACGGTTTTGCAAAATATAGTCTTTAAAGTCCTTTAGGGCTCAGTCCCACAGGACCTAAAAATTACATAGATCCTACGGGGTCGAAATTTCACTCGACCATTCCACTTTGCTAATAGGTGCTCACTAAGAAAAGGTTTTGCAAAATATAGTCTTTAAAGTCCTTTAGGGCTCAGTCCCACAGGACCTAAAAATTACATAGATCCTACGGGGTCGAAATTTCACTCGACCATTCCACTTTGCTAATAGGTGCTCACTAAGAAACGGTTTTGCAAAATATAGTCTTTAAAGTCCTTTAGGGCTCAGTCCCACAGGACCTAAAAATTACATAGATCCTACGGGGTCGAAATTTCACTCGACCATTCCACTTTGCTAATAGGTGCTCACTAAGAAACGGTTTTGCAAATATAGTCTTTAAAGTCCTTTAGGGTTCCACCCTACGGATAGGACTTCACTATGACACATTTCCTGTGGGGGTGGGATTAAAATTTGACAAGATCGTTTCTCTTTTCTCATAGGTGTTCACTAAAAAAAAGTTTAGCAAAATTCCTTCGTTGCTCCTAGATCCGCCCACTACTACCTTAACGTTTTAATATGATTCTTATTTTTATTGTGATTCTTATTGAAGAAGAATTCGTTGCTCTAAAAGATTTTAATATCAATCAAATAAATTAAGTCACGGGCGAAGCCGTGACGGGCAACAGCTAGTGATAATATTTTTAAAAATTTAAAAATAACACCTCACTAGCATATTTGTAATATCTTAACATAAACAATCCATAAAAAGTTTTTTTTATAAATAATTTAATGTATTTTACTGGTGAAAATTGAATCCAGTCTTAAATACATATCAGTGCGTGGAGTATGAATTTAATACTTTGACTCCAACTTGGAGCTTTAAATGAATGCTGAGTCATAATGATGGCGATTCGCACAACGCTTTACCTAGAATTACGTGAAACCTTGCTTCACTTTATTGAAACGTAAAGTCGAGGAGTTTCCCTTCCTTCCCTCTCACACAAAATATAAATAGTATTTAATCTGAAACAGTATTTTTGTAGCTTATTGGTTTGTTACATACAATTACGAAAAATTAAGTAGTAGAGAGATTTTTGTATAATGTAGGTACTAGGGGCGCCGAGCTTGTGATCGGTAAAATAATAAGCATCACCTTCCTTTCTCAAAGCTCGTTTTATAGGGATAGCATGGAAACTTTGAATAGCTCTAGGAAGAAACCCGGATTTTTCCCAGCCGTAGGACAAACTCCAATCGATTCTTCGTGGCTGAAATCCCCCCTCCCCCCATATAAAAAAAAAATCCTTGGGCAGAAAATGTACTTTGCCTGGCAAATAGTTCTTGTTGTAGAATATTACAGTATATGCTTTACCAAAAATATTCAGCAATTTTCAAAAAAACTCACTCTTCTGTATTTAAAAGTGAATTAAGCTATGAATCTATGAATATAAAAATTAAAAAATAATATAACGTGATAAAAATTTTCCTCGAAATGATAATTGAAATAGGCCTAGCTACATTCGTATCATATGTGACCTGTATTTCACTGCATGTTAATAATAATTGGTAATATTTATAACAAGGTCTCGAAATAGAACATCATATCGAAGGGATATAATTGGAATTGATTTTCGTAACTATTATTAGTTGAGAGTCTTTTAATGATTGTAACTAACACTGGCGATTATATAAATCAGTTACAGAATGACAAATATAAGCACTATTATATATTTTGGACTTTTAATATATATTACCTATCTTAGATATATTGACACTTATAATCATAGATTAAGTAACTACGCAAACATCGATTATAATATAAGGGAACACAAATCTGTAATATAAGATAGGATGATTAGAGTTAACGTATTATTACCATATATTAATAATGAATTTTATATTAGTGTGATTTTAAATATAAAACCTGTTTTTAAAAGAAAAACTTAAAATTTGTGCAGTTGATCACGTTTACTTTTGGTCATACATATTTGTTATATGATACTATAATTTCAAGAGGGCTACAAGAGGCACATTCCATCTCTTATTACAACCAAGCTATGAAGATCTTAAGAATATTCTGGTCTACCTTACAACGTAAACTCAAAGGCCTACAAACCTTTAAGTCAAAGCATATCTGTAAATGACATGAGGGTGTTTGTCAACTAGTCAGATTCTTGACCTTATAACAGAACCGTCATCTGCACCACCGTGTACGTGTACACCCATGTATCACTCTCATCCATGTGAATGTCAATCATCAGCGTACGAAACAAACAGGAGTAAGGTGACTAAGGAAAATATGGAAACTACTTATGGTGACTTATCAAAATAAGTTTTATAGATAAAATTAAATTGCAGTCTATTAAATATCATTTCGAAGCTCACACAGTCAAATGTCAGGACACAGAAAACACATACGTCTTCTGTGACTCTTTCAAGGAATTTAAGATTTGATTCGTAAACTAATACAAAACAGTGAAAGAGGACCTTCCATGACTAAAAACCAAACTGTTATCGTATTTACAAAGCCTGTTCGTATATATTTCTGAAAGTCCCTCTGTTCCCTCCGACAATGTATTCTATAACTTACATCACATACCTAGAATTTACTCTCCGGCTTTATATGCTCTGCCTAGTCGCCTGTTTTTCTGTTTTTGAAAGAGAAATTAAAATTATTTTGCTTGAGAGGTGTCCCTATTCCGTCCATGAATTCCTGTGGGAGTGCACCAACTTTTGAATTTGTTGGTTTCTTTTAAAAGTTGTAAATAAGAATGTATAATTTATTATTTTTAGAATGTGTAATGGACATTTGTACACTGATAAATATTTCTGATTTTTTATGATTACTTTTGATAAAATTAGTAACGGATTAAAATTGTCAATATATAGGGTGTTCGGAAACTCTCTTCCGAAACTCCATGTGGTGATTCCTTGGGTCAAAATGAAGAAAAAATCATAGGAACATATATCCTAAAATGCTTTATTTTGCAGCTTGCCGCCATTTTGTTTTTTACACTTAATACTTTTTATTTCTGTAAAGGGTGAGTATATTAAGTTTAAATCTGGCATGAACCTTTAATGTTCGATGTTCATTTCCAGGAAGAAAATATTGTTTCCTATGTGGATTTTTAAAATAGCGGTCATTTAAAATTTTTAAACTCAAATATCTCAAAACCAACAAATGTTATCATGATTATACAAGTTACAAAAAAATGACAAATTACGGAGTTATTGCCATTTTACTGCAGAAAAACATTGATTTTGCATTATAATTCATGCAAATTAAGGTTATTTTAATAGAAAAATCGCAATAACTTCATTATTTGCTGTCATATCCTTACAAACGTGGTAACGTTGGTTTGATAATTTAATTTGTCAACTTTTTTGTTACTTGAATAAAATTTATTAAATTTACTTTTTTTACGATATTTGAAGTTAAAACTTAAAATGGCCACCATTTTGAAAACATAGGAAAAAATATTTTTTCCTGTAAATGAACATTGGTGTGATTCATTTATAAACTTAATACACTCATTAGTTACGGGAAAATGTTATGAAGTGTAAAAAACTAAATGTTCCCATAAATTTGTTTGTTCATTTTGATCCTATGAATCACCACATAGATTTTCAAAAAGAGAGTTTCTGAACACCCTGTATATAAGTGATTTGTCCAGATTTAAAAGTATTTAAGATTGCTCCATATTATTTTATCGAGTAAATACTGCGGAAGATGTACACGTGAGTAACGAATTGAGGTGTGTTTAGATACATTACGTTTCTAAAGATCAGAAAAGAACGTATCTTACGTAGACTACATAAGTTAATCATTTAAAACACAACTTGTTTTGTTATTTAGCAGCTGTTGCATGTGAGAGTAAACTGGGTCATACGTTGGGGCTTTAGAAGGGGAAATTATTGTCCCGGATAGGATACAGAAAGAGGCTTAGGAGTATCCGTAGATAGATGGCAAAGCACCCCAGTTCGGTACGTTCAGGTAATCCTTCTCATAACCCTTCTCGGCTTTGCTGGGTACTAGCACAAAAAAATATACTAATGCATAACAATTTTAGTAAGGAATAATAAGAATTATTCTTTTTGTCTTCTCGATTCATTTCAAAATCCCGTTCAATTCAATTGATTATTAGTTTGTATTTATATAGTAGTACAAATAGGGCAAAGAATAACGTTACTCTGAAATTAGCATACAAAACAAAACAATCAAAAAACCTAAGAGGTTAAGAAAAAAATAGAAGATTAATCACAATTTGTCTGTACTTAGATTCTACCAACATAAATAAAATAAAACTATCCATTATGTTTATATCTCAAAACCTCAACATAAAATGCTATAGATGATAAAATCCATCGAAAGAATACAAAAACTATAGAAATAAAAATTCCTTGACTTTGCGTTTAATGTTTTCGAATTTTGAAATTTTTGTTAGACTTTCGGGTAAGTTGTTGTGATATTTTATTCCTTGATAGGTCAGGGCCCTTTTGAATGATTCCGTACGAGGTTTCTTATTCAGTAAGTCATCTCTATTCCGTGTCATGCAACTGTGAACTTGGCTGTGATTAAAAAAAAATTCTTAAATTTTGTTTCACATGGGAGGTGGTTTCAAGTATATACAAGCCATACACAGCAATAATTCCTAAATTAGCAAAATGTTCCCTACATGAAATTTAAGGTTTTAGATTCAGAACTGTGCGGATTGCCAGTTTTTGGAGCTTCAATAATTTAATAAGCTTTAAAGCTTTAATTATTGACATAACTTGATCTAAACGTACATTCAAGATGTTTAATTCAACTTATTTACTTCCTACACTCATATGGTGGCAAACCTGCATACTCATCCGCATAGAGTTTATAGGGCAAATGAAAAAATAGCGGAATTTGTTACCATTTGTCTGTGCCTACCTACACTGAAAAGAAATTATCGTCTATTTTCTTACAACACCCTCATGGCAGCAAACCATAAACTACAATACTCGTCCTCATAAGGCATATTTTTTCGTGGGGAAAACTAAAAATATCAGAATTTAATGCAATACAGTATATACCTGTACGGGAAAGTATTATCCATATTTAATTACAATAACCCCATGGCAGCCAACCTATATCCTTGTTACTATAGTGTTTATGGGGAAAGAAAAAGAGTACCTTATTTTGTTGGAAATTCATTGAGAACCCAGGTTTCATTTTTATTACAATAAGTTATTTTCAACTAGTTTGTTTTTTGTACTTTAGGCTAGACAAAACCATTATCTATAACTTTCAACTTCTAATTCCTAAAAATTTATGTATGTAACCCCTCTGTTTATTTTTTTAATTGCCAGAAGTGCTAGTTGCTTCTCATGTTTAAAATAACGTTTTTGGAACTATCAAACACAAATCCAATGCATATCTAAGCAAACATATCAAGACATAGATAACCATTATCCCTCTTTCTAGTCCGTCACATTCACGATTTCAGAAACATGTACAACTTAGAATTGAAACAACAATTTTTTTTTGTAGAACTGGAACTAAACTGATTACATTATAAGGTTAGTTTTGCATGATAAATGCAATATTTGGTTGGGAAAATTGAGTAATGGAAAGCACAAAAAAATTGTAAGAAGCGGTTGATACGTTAAACAGACGAATGATGTGCAGAATATTTGCTATGTTTAATGTTCACAAATCATTGCCATCATCAGTGAATGTTAATATGACTTATTACAAAAGTTTTTATAACAAATCGTGATTAGTAAACTATGCTATATATCACTACAGTACTTGAATCTTGCTCCCCTCTAGGGTACACTGATTTTGAATCCAACACCTTACAATATCATCACTATTAGTAGTTTAGAGTAAAAACACGTCAAACGATATGTAAAAAATATTTTCAGAGTTCACATTAAATCAACCCGTTTTTAATCAATTCCCAAATACCTACTTATCACAAAAACTACGATAGAGTGGAACTCGTCAACGTTAGTGCACAATAACATTTAAAGCAGAAATTTTGTATGGAGGATTGCGGATTTTACGATGACCTTTTTAACAATTACTCCCTTACATTATACGTTAAGTTACTAGATTAAAGGAAATTTTATTTCAAAAATTTTATATTATACAGGTGAAACTGGAATATTGATACCACTTCTCAAGATATTCTTAGGATATGCAGACATAAATAACAAATGCTGGTCATATAACTATTTTGTATCAGTAGGGCAAAAGGAAATCAATTTGAATGTATGATAAAGGAATGGCCTCAGAGTGCTTTGAGATTTTCTCGTTATATTCAAACGTCTTTGTGGATTCTCCTAGACTCTTTGCGATATAAGCTTTCAAAGTACGTGGTTATGTATATTCCATGCATATATTGGTATATATACTTTATTGGCCACGGCTTAATGAGTCCCGGGACTTTTTTCTTAAAATAATGAATTTCGTGGGATTTACAACCTAAAAATCTTTATTCATAAAAAGTTTGTTTTACAAGTTCAGAACGTTAACTTATTTATTTATTTATTTACGGTTACACCATTTTTAAGAATTTTCACTTTCAGTTATGCTAGGATGACATGCAGAGTAGGCCTACATTTGATCTAAACAACTATGACAATTCAAGAGTGGACAACAATGTACTTAACAAGAAAAACAAATGATAGAATAATTACGATTAAATCCGATACATAGTAGACCTACCGGTATTTCTTGACTAGAAAGAAAGACAAATTAACCCTTAGGCTTGACAATTACTTTTGAAGTGATCTTAAAAAAAGTCAATAAATATCAATAACAAGCATTTTCAATGATCAATATACTTTGAACAAAGTGAGCTTTATATATTTCATCAGTTCATTTACTCAAATGAATATATACAGCTATGTATATATTCATTTGAGCAATAATGTGATAAGTTCCTACACTGAAAAGAAATATATAAATACAATATACACATTATAGGTCAACTAACTTAATAAACTTTATAGGCCATTATATATTGATGTGGGAAGTATATTATATATAATATTTATTAAATATTTAGTCATTTAATTTAATTTAATAATTTAATATATATTAAATTATTTAATATATAATATATAATTCATATATTATGTATAATATTTTATTAATTAATAATATATATATATATATATATATATATATATTAAATTATTTAATATATTTATATATATTTATAACTTCCTTTATTATCTCTATTAAGTGCAGACATGCAAAGAAGCAAGCGAATATGGCACATAAAACTTAAGAGACTAATAATTATACAAATGCAAATGATTCATTGATAAACAGCAACAAGTGTGGCTGTGTGAAAGACAACATGCAAAACAAGCAAATATGGCACATAATGGGAGGTTTCACATTAGAGGCAAATCACTACGCTTCGATGGACATGCACTTTCCATTTAATACAGTTAACTATCGTTTTGTATTTTGTAATTGCCATAATAATTTAATATGAATTTAATGTAATCTGGGAAGATTACATAACGAAAAAACTTTTATTGTTTTTTTTTTCAATTTCACAAGTTTTTAAATCTCAAAATGCATGTATTTGTTTTAAATGTTAAGAAGGGCATTTGAATTCTGAGCAATACACTACAAATCCAACCACAAAAAGTATTATATGTAGAAGCTATTTCATTTAGGTTTACTGCTATTTTTATTTTATATTATTGTGTAAGTGTAATCTAAAGAATATTTTTGGGTAGGAATTTTGTGTCGTCAGAGAATAAGGCTTAAATGCCATTTCTTTTATTATTTTTAGTCTAAAGAATCATAAACAACTATCATAACCTCGTATATTGTAATATTTTTAACTTTGGAAGATTATTTTAAATGTTATATAATGGTAGTTTACAAGAATAAAATCAATGAGTGTAATAATGCACGTGGACGTGTAATAATTTGTTCATAGTGGGCGTTAATATTTATGTTTTGATATAAACTTCTGCTGGAATCAATTAACTTATGTAATCTGCGTTATGACTCATTTCTGGAGGATATTACAAACTCACACCCTCTGCTCGGGCTGTCCCCGCCTCCCTTCCAGTCATAGAAAATATATAGGGTATGAAATATCAGTGGTAAAGATTATTTTATGAAAAAAGTACTGCATATCAAAAATATTTTTAACTTTTAAAATTAATATAAACCTGGAATTCGGTAACCGCTGCCTATATTTTTAAAAGAGGATGTTGATATATACCGGGTGTCCCAAACCACCCGTACACCCCTTTTAAAATCTACAAAATTGATTATTCACAAAAACAAATTGTGCCATTATAGGTAAACCGGTCGCGCTCTATCCATTTATGATAATTTCAGTATACAGGGGTGTACCAGAAGTAACCTATCCGGACAGGAAGTCATTTATTTTAAATACGAATCCCTACTTTTTATGGTATTTTTGGATTCTAGGCATAATTTTAAGACTACTTTACAATTTAATGTATCTCTAATCATAATGGTTTTG
>CM061535.1:110143187-110178547 GCA_030545055.2 Neoaliturus tenellus
AACAGTGGTCCGCCTCTTTGCTGCAATATTGACTCGGACATTGACTAATCCTGCTCACTGAGTTGTGTTTGAATTAATGAAAAGATTTAAACTTTTTACCATGGCCATTATACATATGACCAAGTCAAGAGTTCGGAACAACTCCAACCACTCTCGTGGTATTATGATAAAAATTCATTGGTCATTTTGGAAACTATTAACACTCAGAAATCACTTTTTAAAATGTTCAAACCTACCTTAAAGAAAGAAACGAGTTTCCGGTCACAGAATGTATTGCGTAAAGCTGAAGAGTTTTCGTAGAGTTTTACCATTTAGTATACGATATACTCGATAGTCGTACTTATAATTTTCGTTTAGGCTACCAATTGCTACTAATGAATGTTGCCAATTTTATAATATTTATCGTCACTGTGCAATTTTGTTCTTTTTCACACTCGTAAGATTTGTTAATAATGATTAACATTAATAGCTATATAAGCACAATATTTACACATTCACTAAATTATTTTTTACGTAAAAGAGATAACATTACTAACATTAGCAACCATTAAACAATAAATTATTGAAAAACACAGTAATAAAGGCGACCTTCCGATTTCTTTGCAGTAACAATCAATCTCTAAAATATTTATTACTTTGGCTTTACAGTGTTGAAAATGCTTACCGATTGTTTAACATAAAAAGTGTAAAGGTTGGATTTTACCTGTTTTAACAGTGATTTACTCCGGGGTAAATACAATTGGAACCCCATTTACTCTGCATCGAACACAACGTTCGATGTCTTAAAGTTATGAACGCGTCACATTTTTGGCAATGATACCTACACTTGGAGGGTGGAGTACAGATTCGAATTTACAATTCTTTGAGAATGGGTTACAGATTCGGATTTTATATGGAAAATCTGCATTAATTTTTGAAGAACATTGTTAAAAATTGCTAAAAAAATTTTAAAACATTGCTAAAAAATTTCGACCGTACTAAGCTAACATCCTAACAAATCCTAGCTCACATGAATTGTTGAATTTGAATTAATTGATTGTTAATGAAAATTGTAATACATACGAACAGGAAGATCGGGCTACTCAAAGTGCTCTTCCAATGATGGACCCCGGAGCTATGTGACCGCTGCAGCGAGAGTTTGTCATTGTTATAAACAACCCACAGACAACCGTTGTTTGATACGGGCAAATATATGGGGCCGCACTGATAGCCCTTCCCAGCCTTATTCGCTGGACATCCCATTACGAGTCAACACATTCCAGCCAGTACTTCAGAGCTTTATTCTTCAAATACCAATTAAAATACTGTACTAAAATTCATTGGATTTAAAATGAAATTTCAAACTCGTTGATTAATGCAGATTATGAACTATCCAGTGATTGATTTGATTTATAGTGTTTCTAGTTGTGACGTATTTATATATACCAATGTTTGATTGCTTACAACACAGCATTTTTACAATTTCTCAGTTTTTGTGGAGTAGAATTACTTATTATCCAATATAAATACGGATTTTTTACTCCTGTCTAGGGCAAAGGTTACAAGAATAATTTTGTAATGCCAATATGCTATTTTGTAAATCTTTGATAAGTTACCAACTATCCCTTAATGTAAAATCCTAATCTAAAACAATCATCCATTGCGCCGGATGATTTTTAGCAAACCCCTCACAATGCCTTCTTCCTTCTTAGGTAACGACAGCTTGCACTTTCATGAATTAGGGAAACACCAATGATGATAATAGGCTAGATAATATTTTACTGAGAAAGATTTCTTATGAAAAAAACAAATTTTTTCTCTGTATTCAGAGGATTAAGAGCTTGCAAACTCTTAGTGTTCGTTAAAATAAAGACATTTTAAATTTCATTTAGCCTTAAAAATATACGTTGATTTTTTGTTTGTTTTAAGGCCTAAAACAAAAACCTAACCTAACCTTAACAAAAAACCAAACCTTTTATACCTAATTAAACGCTCTAACCACTAATTTACCCTCAGATACCTATGAATACTCACCGTTATACCTGCTAGGACTCTTTCCAAGTTGGGAACAATTTTTGTTAGCTGACCCACCCAAGAGGGTGGTATAAACCTTCTTCAGAAGCAGTAGACTTTTGTCAATAGTTTTCGCAATAGAGTATGACGATTACTGGAATTCCACATGGAAAATGACACATAACCACAAAACTTTGAGAGGATTCTAAAACTGAAATGTTACTGACCACCCGCAGGGTTGATCGGCCTGCACAGTGCAAGTGAAGATGTGCTGCAAGGGATGTGAGGGAGATTTTGGATTTATCTGTACTTTTATTTTACAGTGTATTTCAATAATATATATATTTATTTTAACTACTTTTTGATATTTCAAATTGTAATTAAAGCCTTAGACCAAGCATTCACAGCCCGTCTCAAAAGATAGCTTAAGATAGATTAAATTTCATTAATGGGTAATTACAACTAGGAATAATATAATTAGGACCTTGAAGTGGTGTGTTTTACTTATTTTGAAACAAATTCTTTTTTTGACAACCCATTTTAGCAAAATCCGGGACCAAGATACTTTTTTTTTTGAGGTCTCTAGAAGCCAAAAACATCATTCCTTCGAATTTGTATATGTGTATTTATACATAACTCTGGAACGGAACCTCGAATTTGATGATATTTGGTACATAGGTGTAGGACAGCAATCATAAAGCGAAGGCCGAAAACCAGCGTGATCGAACAATGGAAACGGGATTTTATAGGGTTCCAAAGTGGTCAATAGTTAATGGGTTTTTGGCCTTTTTTGACCCTTTTCTTAAGTCAACGAATTTAACTAAAACTATTAAAAAAGCTCAAAAACTAACAATTTATTTCTTTTTATCCTGGCTTAACAGATTACGGAGAAAATCCAAAAAAATATGTTTTCCATGTCATTTTTATGGGAAATAAACAAATCCCTCTATCTCACTTATATATTGACATAAATCTGCGAGCGCTCTTCCTCAGCAAAGAATATTACAGTGTAAAGGGTTTTTTAAATGGTAAGAATGATTTTAGTTAGGAAATTGATTTGTCTTTTTTATTCTATAATGTATACTGACAATTGTCAATGCTGTATGAACATCAGTTTACGACAATAAATGCTCTTGATTCTTGATAAAATTTTGTTTGTACATTCGCTAGGTAGAGTGTAACTTATATAGGCTAATAAATAAAATATTTAAATTTTTTTTGAGTAATACATTGTCAATTTTTGTTTTCTCAACAAGTTATATAATTTATTATTTTTTACGTCTCTTTATCTTTCAAAGTCGAATGATGATTGTATGACTTTTTTCAAAAAATAACAACAATAATGGATCGGTATGTAGGTTGCACCACCGCTAATGGTTCATTGAAAGGCTTTCCATTCTATACGTGTAAACCACATATTAACTTCTGATGGTGAAGAGTTGTAGGAATGCATTAGTGGAATCTAACCATGCTCTTCCTACAAAAGGCTTTGCCGGATTATTCTAAACTCACGTGTTCTTTTGTGTTATGTTTGTTCTAACCAAGATAAATTTGATAACTAGGACAATGTTTTAGTGTTCGAACTGTTCCATATCAGTCAATTATCTCATCGTAGTTAGTTACGTTTCAGTTATTAAATCCATGGATTTAGTAAGCTAATGGACAGTACGCACGGTACGCCGTACTGTACGATTTCACCAAACTGCCCGCCTACCTTTAGGTGCGCATGGCAAATTTGACTTTGCTGATTCGCACAAAAATCCAGGGAAACCAACAACTTTCTGATGAACGGTACTTAAAGTTCTCATTAGGGTTTTAGGCCTATTAATTTGCAGCTTTTAATTTAAGTTCTAAGTATAAGTAGGCTTGAAACCTTGGAAAAGTTTTTTACATTGTACTTTTTTAACTATTGCTCTTCTCTCAAGTTATTTGATAAACTCGTAAGGTCCAACTGCATAACATTAATCTAACTGCATATACTGCTTGGTACACAAATAAAACATTTTTTAACAAGTGTTCTTTTTTGGTTGCGTCGAATTTATTTTCTCTACATAAAAAAAAAATACTCATACAAAGATGTTCTAGGAATAATACTGTATGGTTAATGTATTTATAATATTATTAGCCCCACTAAATGAAGGTAGAATAAAGATTCCTGATAAAGAAACCGAATAGTGTGAAAACAATTGGCGGTAAGATAACGTTTTATTTTCAGTTTTAAAAAGTCACTTCTCAAGTTTTTACAGCTATGCACAAACTCAACACACTTCAATGTGTGCGCCTTGGGTAGCCTGTAAATCTTTTAGGCGACTTTTTAGTTAATTTTCTATTAACAACCATTTTTCGGTTTCAGATCACATTTCCTGAGTGACGGACCTCACTGTATTTATTATTTTGTCTTTCAGTGTTTTTAAACTAGATACTAGATAAGAATTAACCAAATCTTCGGTAAATCAGAGGACATAAAAAATCCAGAGAGGTCATGCGTGGTGAATATTTAGTCGGGCCACCAAGATTTGTTTTTTGTAGTGCATTATGAGTAAACTGCATTGTTGTCAATCAGCTAAGTTTAGGTGTTAACAAATCAATGAGGGAAAAACTAGATTAAATTCCCTTGAAAACGAGAAATGTAAGATGCTTGTGCCTAAGATGCTTGGTGTCCGTACAGCAAAGCTATAAAATCAGGGCAAGACTTTATGGACACCCGGTATTAGGTATTATGGTTATTAAAAAATAGGGGAAAACAAAAGTGCGTAATCAATTTTTGTCGTTTATTTACTGGGCTATCGCCTTGCCGGCTCCACGGGAGCTAACGTACAAGTTCTGCGAACCACTGCTCTATCCCTGGTTTACTCAACTGCTGAGTAGGCCTACTGTGTTCCCGTGTGGTTGAACAGTGTGCATGTCAGAGAGATCGACGTCCAGGTAAACAGGGCTATGAGAGCCATTAGTGGTACACTCATGGCAACCCCCGTCCTCTGGCTCCCGGTGCTGTGTAATATCGCTCCACCTGGAATAAGACGAAGGGAGGCACTTACTAGGGAATATAATAAGATCGTATCTGCTCCACAGCTACCCATCCATGATACCTACCCCACACGACGGGCCAATCGAGGTTCCAAAAACAAACCCTGCGGACAGCCTCCCAGTTGATGGACACAAACATTTCCATCATTACCGACTGGACTTCCTCCTGGGACCCTTACCAAGGTCGGAACCACTTTTTGATAGATGGCCCAATTTTGGTTGTAGGTGGTATGGATCTTCCTAGAAAGCAGTGGACTGTACTTAATCGTTTCTGCACTATGGAGTACGAATATGCAATGAGGAGTAGGAAGATGTGGTTGGAAATAAAAATGGGGAATGGCAGATCCACACACCTTTCATTCAGCCCGATGGGTCTTGGGTACCAGATGTATTGCAGTCATTCGGCTGCGGATCGGAGTACCACACTACGGCGAAACGACACGGAACGGACAATCCCAGACGATCCGCACCTTCCGCCGTTCGGCAAAATATTCGGGAGACGAAGAAGGAATCTCAGGACATTTCCGAGCTGCCGCACCGGCCTGGAGGGGGCACCCTAAGTGACAGGCCGCACGGCAGTTTCTTCTTTCTGCCCAGCTCGCAATGGCAAATTTAGTTGTTAAACCGACGTAACGAGGATGTGTGTATTAAAGTCGATAGTGCTGATAGGTAATTGCAATGAGTTGAACATTATGAGACAACCCTAATACATTATAGTCAAAACTTATTATAATTATATAAACATTTTTTTTTATGTATACTTCCTTACTTTTTTTCTCATAAAAATTAATCTCATCGCCACTAATTTCCTAGCCACGCTCATATTATTTAACCAACTGTCCAGGACAGCGAACATCCCTTTAGCCTGCGCACCCCCTCTAAAAACTGCAGGCCGTGCCTTGCCGCCGTATTGGGCGCGTAGCTTATGGATAACATAGTCACAGATTGCCCATTTAGTGCTTCCCCCGAAGGGTTGATCTATCTACATTGCGCAGGTGAAGCTCGGCTTCAATGGCTTAACGCCCTGGATTTAACTATATTAAGAGAGATATATATTAGTTTATTTTAGTATATATTTTACATTTGCTCTGCACCGCAGAATTTATTTTATATTTTTTAACACTAGATGGTGAGCTAAATGAGCCAATTTGTATATAACATAAAATTCATGGTTCGTGCGTAGCATAAAAAGGTTTTTTTTAATTTAGATTAAAATTTAATATTAACGAAAAATATGTTTTCCGATTTATTGTTATTAGAAACCCGACAATACTTTACAACTAACTCATTTAACTAACAAAACTTTATATTCAAGTAACTTTATATTACTTTATATTCAAGCATTCAAGCAACCGGGCTGTATGATGCTGAAGGTCTAATCACAATTTGTAGGCAAAGTAAACATTGCAATATTAAATATAATATATTTAAAATGTATATAAAAATTACAATAAACTTGTACAATAAATTACAAATAATAAATTTCTTCATACAACAAACCAAACTTTTATGGTAAAATCATAAAAACTTCACACTCTTGCGTCCTTGTATATTTTGTTTCCGGTATCCACTTGAGAGGTCCAACTTAAGACATTTTTGAAGAGCAAACGAATGACGTGGAAGAAGACGTGGAAGGACGGGAAGAAGACATGGAAGGAAGGAAGAGTTAAAATGAAAAACGTATAGAGCAGTAGACCATTAATAAATTAAACATAAATTAAAAATAATAAATATAGTAATGAAGAACAAAGAAAGAAGAAATAAGTAGAAAGAAAAAGATATAAGAAAAATTTCAAATAAGTTTAAAATGAAGAAAGAGTTTTGAGAAAATGAGTAGATGAAATTGTAATTAAATGAAAATTTGTAAAATTGTCAATAAGTGCAAAAACTTGAAATTTGTTTTGTAAATTCCCATACATTGTGAAACTTTGTCAGAGGAATAAATTTATTATTATTATTATTATTATATAATGTTGTATATACCGCAACTATTATGCTTACAACAAAGCTAAGACAGCAAACCTACATGCTCAATCCCATGATGTTAAACCTCCAAATTCCTTTGTAATTCGCTACAAATCTACTGAGAACAGTGTATTACTTATGTATTTTGTTATTACCCTTCCATAAATAACTATGGGGAAGTTCTCAAAACTTCAGCAGGTTTAAATAAAAACCTGTCGGAATAATTGTGAAATGTTCACAAATTTGAAACCTACCAACGTAGTTCTATTTTAATATCCGAAAAAGAGTTAAAACACGTGGTGAGGAACAAATAAATTATAAATTAAAAGCCAAATGAAAGTTGTGTTTAACATATTTGTCTGTGTCACCTCCAACAGGGGGAGACATGAAGCTCATTACCTCCAAGAGGGGGTCCAACCCCCCACCTTCACAACCCCCCTCATCACCCCAACCCCCCTTCCACCACACCTTGGCCCGGTTCTAATTGTCCGCTCTTGGATGATTAATTTCGTTCACCTAGCCCTTTGTGAACAAGGCTTGGCCCTCTCGACTTAAATCAGAACATCGCGAGTTATCTCTGCCTTCATAATTAGCTTATTTGTCTCAGCATAGATAAAATTTGTCTTATTGAGTTTTATCTTTTAATTTTAATACTCTTTAAGGAACAGAGACTCGTTTGCAAAAGTTGCAACGTCAAAAAATATACAAGACTAACCACCAAGTATAAAAAACTTAAGTAAATTTAATTTCACACAAATGACTAGATGAACTACTCAATGAACAGATTTTTATTGGCATAAACCCTCCCGTTTAACCTAAATAGAAAGTCAATTTTAAACTGCCACAGCAAATAGTTTAAAAACTAACTACAACTGTGTGTTATACAGTAATTTGTAGTTTTGTTGGGAGACATGAATAATAATTGATGGTGAGTTCATACATTTGAATTTAGTTTGTGGTGTATATTTTTCCTCATGTTTATCAGAATGCTTAATATAATTATATGGATAGGTTAATTTTTGTTTCCCTTCATTGATTTATTTCATTCTACGCTCAAGCACAATTTGATAGTCTGTCCTAAGTTAAAATCTTTCACGTACAAAGTAGAAGCACTCCGATTATTCAGGTATACTGTACATTTAAGATTTTCTTCTGGCTCCTTGTGGTCCGCGTCGCCTTGGAGGTCCATTGACCATAAAGTACTTAAGTAAGACTTTGGCACTCAAAATCAATTTGCCAAGTTTTAGTTTTATGTCTTAAATACTTTAAAAGATATTACATCGTTTCCAAACTTGTTTTTCTACCTTGTATAGTAAAAGTTGATATTAGAGTATCTTTTTTGTTTTGTTTGTTTGTTTGTTTGTTTTAGTTTGTTTTTCTTCTTATACCTCAACTTCACTGACAAGATAAACATGGATTACACAATGAATCGGTCAGACTTATATTTAATTGCCATTTTTTAAGTTAAGGCTCTAAAGCTAGGGGGAAACGAATATTTTATTTATTAAAAGTTGTACAGCGTCCCTCACATGATTCAAGTCCTTTAAACGCTTTACACAACCTTACAGCGCAGAAAGGTAATAAATATATTACTTATATACAGTACATTACTTCTCTGTGCTTACACAGTGTTTAAAATATGTATGAACTCATTTATGTATTACTATACTTTCATTGCAACATTTATTAAGAAGGATATATATTTTAAGTTATATTTTTTCGATAATGAAATCAACTGTTGTGACCTTAACCTTAAAATGTGTAACGCCCATCTTAGATGGCACTCATCAGTATACCTAAATATTGTAGTCACTAGGCATTTACTTAAAGTTTTGATACGGTATTTTCATTATTGTATTAAAATAAAAAATGACTGGGTTAGATGTGTCATCGGTGAAGTTGTATCTGGGTTCTATGAATATTGATAACAATCATTACATTGTGACATTCCATTTAAAAACAATCATTGTAAAATTGAACGTCAGGGTGTCAATTGACACTCCAAGAGTATCAAATGAACTTAAATTCTATGAACACTAATGTTATAGAATTGAGTAGGCCTAATTGGTCATATCATACCAGTTAAATGTCGATATTACTTTGTTATAAATTTTTTTATGGGTAACTAAATGGATTGAAACATAATATTAAAGTTTAACATTTTTTCATACATTATACACCTTAAGAAAAGCATTATCCTTGATGGTAGGCAATCAAGGGTCAAGGTCAATCATGAATTATATACTACACTTTTATGGAAACCAATTATTTCCACAACTGGAAAGTTATTATCAGGCCTACTTTGATTATAGGAGAGTTTAGATTAATTTAAGTATGAATAATTAATAACGCGCTAGATTTAATCCGTTCAGGTAAAGTAGGCCTACTTATCACCTACAGTTAAGAAAGGAGATCCGTACATTATTTCGTACCCAAATTGCCCTAAATAAAGTAAAGTTATGTGAATTTCTACACAAAATTCAATTTAATGTTCCTTTAGTTGAAGTGGGGTGATTATTTTGGGGACATAGTGCATATGAGGAAGTAGGGCAATGCTCTGAGATTAATAAGAGTGTAGTTGCTACTATTTCCTACTTTGTATATCCTAACTTTTAATCTACATTAATATTTGACTAAATAATCTCTTCTGGCTTATACTACAAACTTTCTGTCATTTGGCTAATCATTGAGCGATATTCTACCGGTTAGAGATATATTGCCTGAATCTGAAATCACATACCTCCTATTAGATGTGACGGTGATTAAGCGTAATTAAAAAATTAAACCAAACATATCTAATTAAATCTAGTATTCGAAGTCCCACATTGTAAAACCTTCTATACGCCGTTTTGATGTATTGCATTTAATTTATAATGATTTAAACTATAAATATGCAGGGTTTATATTTCAACTGTGCCACCAAAACCCTAAGTACACCTCAATCCTAAACTACAATATTTCGTCATTTAGTGAGATCTTTAAATGACAGTCTCCACCTCATTTTCGGAGACCATTACGAGTATGGATCAATTTCCAATGTGGCGGCCAATTTTAAAGTTTCAAATACCCACTTTCAATGATGATTGTATAAATTTACACATCATTTAAGGACTTTCCATAATTTAAACTTCACTATTTAAAGGATAACCTACGTGCAAGTCCACCCCCCCCCCCTTAATTAAGAAATCAATGGAAACTTGGTTATAGATTTCCTTTGAAATAGCTGATTGAAACAAAATATGCTTAAAAATAGTATCTTCTCTGAATATCATTTTATTTTCATTTCATAAAAAAGGTGATTTTTTTACATTTTGTACCCTTTTTGGTACTTGTCGGTTATATGCACCCTCTGTTTTAAATGTGCCATAGTAAAGTTAGGCTGGGTAACGTTATTTTGGTTCTTTTCCACTATTATTGCTTGTTTGACAACAATGCATTTGATGTACTAAGCGAAGCGACCAAGTAGTACTATGTACAAAGGTCGTTAAAAGTCAAGCGCTCCTTGTCCGTCGTGCCCTGACGCTACTAGACTAATGGTGTCAGTGATCAATGAGTTGGCGCCGTATATAATATTTTATGTAGTTTTATTTCAAAATGAGTGAACAAAGATATCGAAACCATTATTGACTACGTTATGTATAATGACAGGACCCTTCACTCTCCTTGATGACAATGCCGCCTTCTCCAACACTGCTGCAAAACCTGGTTCAACCTTATTACCCGAAATTTGTTCAAAAAATGTTAGCGAAGGTCATAAATTAATGGTTTTCATCATGTAACGGTTAAATAATAGGTAGCGCCTATGACTAACAAGTACCTTATTTTCAATATGGCGGACGTAAACAATTTTTGAAATCGCCTGTTTTTATGAATGAAATGAAAATAAAGTTCACGTAAATTTTCACGCATCCTGTACACGAACAAAGACTGTGTACAGTCTCTGTCAACGGGTGACTTCATATTTTCCGGGAGCGGAGCCCTGGACACTGACACCCGAGACCGGCGTGGCGGCGCAGCAGTTCGGAGAATTCAGCTGATGCTGGGAACGGCGGTGCTGAAGCTCATTGCTGACGCGGACTCAGCACCGCATCCTGTGTACAGATCCTGCCGATACCGGGTGTAACTGGACCTGCCCATTGATGGAACATCCGGTGAAGAAATATTGACCGAAACCACCGACGTGATAAAAATCTATTATGTATCTGCTCCCACGGGGTGTATGATCTTGGATTGGCTAGTGTAGATTTGGCTTACCAAGTTTGGAAGTTTAGTTCTACTCACTATCACATTACTCTTAAGACTTCTAAAGTAGGATAAAAATTAAGGAAGACTCTCTCATGGCCAACAACAGTCTTATCGCCTTTGCTTTGTCACTGACCGGTGGAATCCGGGCAGATTGCGTAAAGTTTATATTACATTTACAAAAGTCCTAGTTTTTTATTTAAAAACTAAGAAAATTACTTTTTACATTGGCGGTGGAGGATGGCCTAAACTCCATAATCCATCAAATAATTCCTCAGTGGTATCTAGTGATCAGCATCAGCATGTTCTACACCATTTCTTTCAATTTTCTCCCTAAGCTTGCCGGATTCCTTTGGGTAGGGCATTATACACTTTCTTGGCACTGATATGAAATCTATTCTGTAATTTTGTTAATCTCCACCTCGCGACATCCAGGACATTGGCTCTTTTGGTATGATGTTGGTGGGTATTGTTTCTGGCTGTTAAGTAACCAATTTCCTTCTTTACATAAATCAGGTTGTCGGACATATACTGACTGAAGATAAAAATTATTTGCATATTATGCATATGCAATTTTCATTATTGGTCTCTGTCAAGAAAATCCATCCTTTCTAAAAAAAAGTTTATTTGACAAAGTTATTAGACAATGGCGGTGGGGAAGGGGGTCATGCCCCTCTTTTCCAATGCACTGTGATACCACCGTGAAAAAGCAAGCAATACCTTCCTCGATATGTTCAAGATAAATGTTAATTGCAATAATGTATCCGATGACAAATATGTTGTGCAAAATTAATGGAAAAAATAAACTAAATTAATTAAGTTAATAAACTAATGAGAATATACAATTTTATTGAATACTTTTTGTATTAATTTCCCCTTCGATACTCTTTAATACCTCGTCTATACTTCTATGTGCCAAAATACAACAAAAATTATTTTTTTCATTCAACCATTTTTGTTTACTTAGTTTGGTTTGGTATACTGTAATATCCGGTGTGCTCAAAAACTTTTGGTATATTTCTATGTTTTTTTATTATTAAGGATAGACCCGAAAAACATCAAACTGTTTCAGGACATGAAAATTAGTTATGTATAAAAACAAAAATATTCAGAACATACAATAATTCTCGCAATAGTACAAATGACATACAATAAACTGTTCATAGTTAATATTTTAACAAACTTAAATGTTTCCTCATGGGTGGCCCACGTTGATTCAGATCAAAATCTGTAATGCAAGGGTTAAAACTTACAAGACTATTTATTATAACACAGTGCTCTTAGTCAAATATTAAATGCATAATGCCGGAAATGGCAGGCAATAAAATCAGTTTAACAAAACATATAATGTTATAACATCCGAAATCGTAACCTTATGGGACAGGGTTGGGGTAAATTTCTTGAAATAAAAAAAATTACTATATACAATGCTGACCTGTTGCACGTCACGGCTTCGCCCGTGCTTGAATTTATTTTTCAGATAGTAAAATGTCTTTAAAGACCGACGAAATCTTTTCCTTAAGAATTATATTGTCACATTTAAGTAGTGTGAGCGAAGCCGTGAAGGACTTTTCCAAAACTTTTCTTAGCAAGCACCTATGAGCAAAGAGGAACGCCCAAGTTAAACTTCAACCCCGTATTCCCTAGATTAATTTTGAAGTCTTGTGGGGCGAAGCCGTAATTTAACTTAAACAACTATATTTGTTAAACCTCTTTGTAGTGGGCAGAGACGCCCATACCAAATTCTAACGTTGTAGTCCCCATAAAGTAAATTTGAAGTCCTTTGAGGTGGAGCACTGAAGAAGCTTTCCAAAATCCGATCAATAATTCCATAATATATATATATATATATATATATATATATATTATATATATATATATATATATATATGTCCATAATATATGTAATAAAGTTTTTCGCAAATTCTCACGGTTGGATCACGAATTTTTCACATATAATAGCAAGCAGCTAGAAGGTAAGACGAACCTGTGTACAAAGTTGTATATTCATCGTTCGGTGGTTCTGGAGAAATAGAAAACTCGCTGTTTCTCTCGGTTGGATCGCGAATTTCTTATAACATTTTCTTAGCGAGCCTCTAAGAATCAAGACGAATCTGTGTTCAAAGTTTCAAGTAAATCCGTTCGGTAGTTCCTGAGATTTCATGATGAGTCAGTCAGTGAGATGTATTTCGCTTTTATTCATGGATTAACAAAGTCATGAAGCTTTCGCTGTAAAAGACGAGAGCGTTTCTAGGCATACAGCACATTTTGTATTTTTAATTTCTTCAAGCTCTGAATGAATTTGATGTTGGGTTTGAAGCTGAGCTTTCTACTTTTAAATACCAACCGATTTAATTTGATACCAACCGATTAATACATATATGACTTTCTTCTTATTCTTCTTAAGACCGTCCTTGTGAGTAGATAGGAAATAGATGTGTGTTGTTATGATATTTTGTGTCCTTAAACTAGGCTATGTTCTAGGTTTCTTCGTTATTGTATTATCTTTGTATTATTCTTTGTGGTTTCTTTGGTCAATTATCAATAATGCAAAAACTCTAAAGCCGTTCCTGCAGTTTATTATAAAAAATCAATAATGCAAGTAAATTTGATTAAAAATTTATTCACAGTGAAAATATTTCCCTAAAATGGAGTTTTATTTTAGATAAAAATAATGGAAATATGTAAAATTGACAGTTTTCTTTTATTTATGTGAATATATACATTTAATAACCTTAGCAAGAGTATTTTACCTCCAGGAAAGAAACAGCTGAATAACTTTCAGTTGTTAGACATGTTTCATTTTAAGGCCAAATTTTAATCCGTCTTTATCTTAACTATGCGAGATATTATTTCTTATCTCATAAATATTATAAAAACTCTGGGATGGGTTCTGATATTTTTCAGTGTTTGTAATATATTAAAATACATTCACTCTGGACACAAATATTTGAAAATGTCCAAGTCATGCAATCTTATGATGCATTCGAATTCAAAGTAAGCTGTTGCGATACATGAATTTCTATATAAAAAATGGTTGTTGTTAAGGGTTGTCGTTATTCCTCAGGAGAAATACAATCAAGGTTATCAGCAGATACCAGGAAAGTGAACGAATTCTGCTGATACTGCAGTGGTAAACTAATTAATGACGGACGTAAACTAATTTCCTCTGATGTCCAACAATCAAGAACCTTATTAAATCATGTCAACTTTGATTATATGTTATAAATCCCGCCGTTAGTTAGAAAAACGACTAAATCAATTTTTCTAATCTGCCAAATTCCTTTTGCAATTATGACTTACAAAATCATTTACGTACTTCAAAAATTAATAAAATACAATTTAATTTTTGTTTAACAAAAATAATCTGTAACGCTAATTCTAATAACAAGGTATAGGCTAAATACTTTGTCAGTTTTAAGAAAATGTTTTCCAAGGTTGCAGGGTATCTTATATTTGAAATAGTTAGCATAATACTATAGCTACGCAGTTTTTTGTTAGATGCCTGAAAAGATACATGGTGACATTATGTGTCAAAAAATGGCTTTTTGATTGTCGCTCAACTTAAACTTATTGACTGTTGGCCGTAGTGCCATAGCAAAAACCATAGTACAAAAAGTCCTGCATTGGCTTAATATTTTCTCGCAAGACTACAGGTACAATGTACAGGTAAAAACTATTTTTTTTAAGTCAATTCCATTTTTCTGTTATCAGGGAAGACTATTAAGTGAGACATAATCTAAGTAATGGTTGATATTTGGTTGATTTTAGAATGAAATAGGTAAAACTTTAAAATGCATTAATTTTTGTAATACTTGATCTTTTGGGATTGGGAATAGTCTAAATTCAAAGAGTTTTTAAATTATGTATTATGTGTCAAAGGCTAATGAAGTTTCATTTCAAACATTCGCTACGGGACGTCTCCCAATGAAATCTTAGAGAAAAATGCCTTAGCCTTTGCTTTGTCACATCATACGTAGGCCTACTGTTTGTAAACGTCTTAAAGCCTTAAAGGTCTTTGAAACCCAGGCTTCAAGTTTGAATCATTTGATTTTAATTGAAAGTTTAATTATGAATTAATTATGAAGTGTGATTGCTCTAGTTTGTCAGGCCTTTATTTTGAAGTATCAAACTAAATTATAATACAATTTTCTTTTTACTAAATGCCTAAATCATTATTTTGAGACAGGGACCTCACATAGTGGGTATTTTAACCTGAATATGAATGAGTGATGAGTGTAGGATGATTGTGGCGCGATCTTGTGGTCTTGTTACTGACTTCTCCTTAGGAAGGACTGTTAATTAATAGCCAACAGCCAATGGTATCTAGGGACCTACAGTTTAGGCCTATTTTCCCAGACGCGTCTCGTGCGTCTGACGCTCCGCGATGATCGCTCCGCGTCAATCGCTGCCCTCTGTTTTACATTTTTTGAGGTTAGTCTATTTCCCCAGACGCGTCTATCGCTTCAGCCGCCAGCGTCTGTAACTGAGCCGCTAGCGTCTATCGCGGACCTCTGCTCCTAGAGCAGACAGAGACGCAGTCGCTCGCGTCTATTGGTGGAAGATTGGGTATAGTCTACTAAATGAAGCCAACGTCAATTTTGGACACAATTCTCACCAGGAAAGCGATGCAAACCTTCGTCTAGATACGCACAATGTCATTTTGTAGATATACAACAGTAAAAAAATTCCCTAACCAAACTAAAAGGTTCAAAATATTTTTATCCATAGGTTAAAATGTGCTTTCTTTTTATTACTAAAATAGAAGGAGGCTGAAATTTGTGCATATAATTACCTTTTTAGTACATGATTAAAACTTACCTTAAAGTTAGAGCAAATTTTCTTCTGCTGTTATGGGGTATGGGGTTTTGTTATTCAAGGATGCCGTGTACAACTAATTTTTAATTAAACCATAGATTAAGCATACTCCTGAAGGAGTACTCCTTGGAGTATGCTTAATCTATGATTAAACTTAGCATGAAGTTAAACTGTGTAAAATCAAGCCTGAAAAACTCAGAAAACTTGGACTCATCAGAACGTAAATCTTTTTTCTTTTAATATTTTAAAATATCACTCTTCAGATCTCTTTAAAAACATAGAAAGCATTTCTTCCCTGAGTTCACGCAGCATTTCTAAAATTTGTTCATCATCTACCTCATCCTCCGTTAGTAAATACTTCACTATTTGTTTTTAATACCGGTACTCATTTTACAAACAGCACCTCCTTTCGTCACCAAAGATTACTCACTGATATAATAATCGAAACGAATAGACGTCTCTGGGAAAATAGCCCCCAGCGATCGTCGCTGAGCGATCATCGCGGAGCGAGAGACGCACAAGACGCGTCTGGGAAAATAGGCCTTTGGGATCCGAACCACAATTAATTTCAACCTCATATATACGAATTGGTCTAATTATGAGGATGGTCTTTTATGGATGAACTAGTAGGCCTATTCACTAGTTAGTGCGGACATTAATCCCCACCAGGGAATATCACATCCACAAGTTATCGCTTATCTTGCTATCGCTATCCACAGTTCGTGACCTCAAAGTAGCTGGATTACACAGGACGTCGCCACCGTCACAGTTCACTCCTGGTAGGCTTTCTCCCTTACATGACAGAAACTGTAAGTCCCTCCCAAAAGTGGGTTTTTAATTGTAAATATTATCACACACTTATTTAATACTTGAAAAGTGTATTATTTAATTATCACTATATAATGATCGCACAGAAAACATTAAGCCCGTTTTGTACTTCCCGTATGATGTAAACTATTAAGTATCAGAGTAAAATATTTTATTCGTTTGAAATTACTGTTTTGATTCATATCGGACTCGGCAGTTCGTTGAATCCTCAGTGAATCTAATGTGCATTTTGGTTAGTTTAGCGAATCATATCTTATGAAAAGAATACTTAGAGACAGAAATGCATATATTAAGAAATATCCAAGCGGAAAACGTTTGATCTGTATTGTCGACATTTATTGGAAAAATATCTTCTCTGAGGGAGGAGTTCTAAATTGAAACGTGTCGAATCTCCCCTAGATTTACTTTGAGCGTAAATTACCTCTACCCTTTGCATTTAAACGTTATCATATTTTCATGATAAAAGTTTAATTTAAATACCTCTAACATTGTTAAGTAATTCCTTTTCTTACCTCAATTGGCGAGAATTTTTAAACTTTGTTTTGAATTAATATTAATAGTTTAGCTATAAAATAATTTTATTCATGAAGGGTTTTTGTTTAAGATGAATTTTAACTGTTCTCTCTCTCTCTCTCTCTCTCTCTCTCTCTCTCTCTCTCTCTCTCTCTCTCTCTCTCTCTCTCTCTCTCTCTCTCTCTCTCTCTCTCTCTCTCTCTCTCTCTCTCTCTCTCTCTCTCTCTCTCTCTCTCTCTCTCTCTCTCTCTATCTCTCTCTCTCTCTCTCTCTCTCTCTCGCTCTCTCTCGCTCTCTCCCCTCCCCCGAACTGTTTGTCACATTCTTCGGGAGAGTCCCTTGTTTTAGAAATTTTAGATTAAAGGGGTTAGGCCCTTCCGTTTTTCAGAACACGGAGCTGTTTCCTGGTATTCTTCTTTTTAGCCATCTTCTATTCCTAGACTTATGTTATGAGGTTCAATAAGTATTCATCTCCTATTCGTTATAACATGTTTTTAATAATTACTTATTAACCTCTACTGCTGGAAATGAATAATGTTAAAGTTGGTCAAATCTTATAAGGACTGATTTTTTATATATCTTGCAATGGCTGATACTAACAGACAGCAATATGAAATGTGGTATGAAGTATAAAACCTATTTTTATAGACATTAAATTGGCAATATAATTTGAATTTTAATTAATATTCATTTTAATTAATGCCATGTATGATATTTATATTTATTTTGGAACTGACAAACTTTTGGGTGGATTTTTGGATTTTGTAATACACACCATAAGATTTGTCTAATACTACTTTCACTGTTTTCTAGGTAGGAGGGGTTTGTGATCAGGACGTAAGTAACTACATATAAGTTCTTACAGATATCACTTTTAATTCGTAGCTCGAGACTTTGTATGGGTTTTCAGATAATTTAGCTGCCCAGAATAATTGCTTCATAAATCAACTACCAAATAAAGAAAGAAACGATAGTTATTATTCTAAGAATAGAAACACACGTCTAAAGTGCTTACGACCCTTTTGAAATACACCCTTAAATGGGCACTGCCTGAGTTAAGGGACCGAGTTAACCAGAGCTGTGTTGCGATTGTGTTTTCCTTCAGAACAGACTCCTCATTCACTCAATGGCTTCTTTGGCTTGCATTGCACTGCGGGGTCTGAAGGATTAACAATTATGAATTGTTATCTTTCTACGAGGTTTGGTATTAACATTGATCTACAACTGTTGCACTAAATACCAATAATGATATTATTAGTTACACCATTAAAAGGTAGAACCCACATTATTAATCCAAATAAAAACACGTTGCATAGCAAGTTCTTTAAGATACAGGAGTCACTTTAAGGTGCAGGTTCTAGACCAATGAGAGCTCGGATTTTGACGAAAATAGTGTTATAATAATGAAATTTGCACATTATTTTATAGTTCCATTACGATTCATGTCTTAGTTAGGTAATATGCCTAACCTACAAAGAGTGATTGTAGATCATGCGGCATCGGGGGTGGTTTCGTTTTGGTTGGGTGACCGCCTAACCTATAAAATATGTTCTACATGTTTATTACCTTATTTTACCAAGTGATGGCTACAATTCCATTGAATTTAAAACTGCTCTTTAAGGACGTGTTGCCACAAACTGGTGCGCATTAGAGTAAATCAGGGCAGCCGGGAGACTTTCGTGGACCGGGGCAGAGTTTTAGTTGTCTCCCTAAAGTTGTCATCAATTATGTGGTGGTGTAAGGGTTTAAAAAAGCAGGCACAAGGGGAAGTTGTGACTCTTGTATCGTTTGAAAAATCAAGAGTTACATAAAATGTAAACTAGGACTTGAACTGAACGTCTATTTTCGAGATTGTATTTGCTAATGCAAATTTTAAAGTGTGGGTTGAAAATTTCCATGATAGGGTAGTTATATTGTTACATAAAATTGTACTTTCAATAAAAACGTTTGAGCTCATAAAAGTAAGCTGATATCAAACCATGAGGCCCCATTTATCTGTAACACACAATTAAAAATTATCTTCCAAGGCCTTCAACTAACTCTACTTCTGATTTTGTACATGACTAAACAAATTTAACAAACTAATGGCTTTACAACCAAAACCTTCCTTTTAAACTGAAAATTACATTTTCCGATAAGTTCACTTGCAAGATATTTTATTGATTCGTTCGCCTAGCTCATTAAACTGTATTTAATAATTTTCCAATTGTTTAATTTCATTTATGTATCTGTCCATTTTTTTAAATTTCTTGTGACTTAATATATATAATCAATTTTATTTCCTTAAATATATTAACTGCCATTTGTGTTAATATTTCCGGTGACTTATTAGCTACCAAAACTTTGTCGTCTGCAAAGCCAAATATTGAAACGGAACAAGCATCCTCCTCCAATTTAATTGCATAGGTCCCGAAGGTTCGTCAAGGATATGATTGGGGCTCTTATTGTGATAAACTGATATTTTATGATAAACAATTAAAATAAAATAAAAAATTTCAAAATGTGGCCCTTTCGTCTGTGGCCCGAGGCAATCTGTCCCATCTGCCTCCCCCCCCCTTCTAGGCGATCTGCAGTAAATCCAGGTTATTTTGGATTCGTAAACCTTTAGAGATTTAAGGACTGAAATGTTGTGTCGTTATGTGTAATGTGGATCCGTGGTGAAGTGTAAGCCCATATTTTATAACCCAAGGTCTGTAATTAGGTTTTACGAGAATATCTTGGAAATCGGATTGTCAGTATATCTTTAACATATTTGCACCTTTGACATATTCGAATTTGAAACTAGTAAAGTATTTCCCCTTCGGGTTCCTCCTTTATCCTCACATTACTCCACAGTAGATGTTAGACATCAATAGTTGTACACTCACAGAATATGATTGGCCTAAAAATATATCACGGTAAGTTGTAAATGTCTTTTCTTAATATCATCATGGGTCGGGTGTTTAGGCCTAATTACTGTACAGTAATGCTCTGTAATCAATTTAATCAGTATATCATGTCATGCTTTTGTAAAGTTGGTTACGTATAAATTTAGAGCATTTCAAATCTACCCAACCAACATTAATCTGGCCCATATACAGTACTGATGTGTATGTATAACATCATCTTCAAACATCGTGTTTTCCTATCTTTCGCGTTAAGTGTTAACGGTACGTAAGATTTTTCCCTGATATTCATTTCCAAGCGACATATTGATTAAAGCTGGTTGAGTAAAGTACTTTTAAGCACAGCATTCATCTTTAACTTATATTTAGAACAGTAAGGTAAAAAAAAACACCGTTGGACAGTTCGTCTGCGACTTCTACTGGGCCGATTTGCATGGGAGTTGTCCCAGAACAAACGTTTTCCGTCCTATATTAGAAGGGTCTATTTGTATTTCGTAAATACTTTAAATTTGTAAAATATTCAAAATGAACTTTTCTTATGGAGATTTTACATGTTTTTTTTTTTTTTTTTTTTTTTTTTTTTTTTTGAAGGGTACAAAAATAATACAGTGTTATACTATTTAAACTACTCAATTTTACAATTGGCGGATTAAAAAACATTTTTTTTGTATTCTTTAAAGCTCCTTAGTTATGTAAAGCAGCCAGTATTAATTTTAAGGAGAATATCAATATCAATATCAATATTAACCAATGTTAATTGTAAGGAAATTGCAATTTAAAAAGTACTTTAGATACATGTCTCACAACATCTGACTAGCTCCACTCACCCATGACTGGAGCTGTATCCGTCGATTATAGACGGGCAACGACTCGTTTTAATAATAAAATTTGTCACGCCTAATTTGCTATTGCATTCATTCCATACTGTAAACATGCGTTATCACAGTGAACAAATCATACGATTTCTGTTTGTGCTATTGCAGATAAATAATTGAATGTGCAGATAAGAGGTGAAGCAAGAAGAGGAGTAATGTGGGGAGTTATCAGTAGCACGCAGGTTGCCCTGGCTGGCCCGGCTCAGATAACACTGTCTCTGTGGCTAGGACGAGCGCTCGTCCATTCGAACACGTACAAACATAAACACAACCTACACCAATTTATCTTGTTCCATTTGACTCAACAATACATTACGTGATGGCTAGTCCACCATGGGTGTAATCTCTTGCATCTACAACGTGTCATGCTTAATTTTAGCGAATTTCCCTATAGGGAATACGCTTATACGGTATCTTAAGCCTGGTACCATGATACTTATTCGTTTAAAGGTCTCTGGAAGCAAAAAACACCGTTTGTTCAAATTCATATATATGCATATTTATGATTGAGTGGGTCCGTTTACACGATTAAATAAGAAAAAAACATCCGATTTTGATTAAATTTGGTATGGAGGTGTAAAGCCGCGTTTACACCGGAGTTGGAGACCGGAGTTGCAGACTTTTATCGGCAATCTCGATTGCAGATGCTAGTTGCAGACAGAAGTTTGCAACTTGTGCTTGCAACTGTACACAGTTTGCTTCTGCAACCGCAACCTGCAACCGAGCCATCAGTCAGTGTGTATAATGCCGATTGGTGGGAAAGGAAGTGACGTAGCGACGTAGCCGATGGGCGGGAGGGGTGGCGGGGTTAGTTGCAAGACTCAAGTTGCAGATCAAATTGGCGCTGCAACTCTGGTTGCCGACCGGGGTTGGCAACCGCCTTCGATCTCTACCGACTCCGGTCGGAAAACCAAAATTCGGTCTCCGACTCGAAAATTCGGTTTGCAACTCCGGTCGGCAACGCGAGTTGCAGTTGTTTTAGTGCGTCTGCAATCGAGATTGCCGATAAAAGTCTACAACTCTGGTCTCCAACTCCGGTGTAAACGCGGCTTAAGGCAGCGTCCTGCAGGTTAAGTTCGAAAACCAGGGTGATGGGACCATGGGAACGAGGTTTTATGGGGTTTTCATAATGGTAAAACATTTGTCACTTTTATAAACATTTTTCTAATTTAATAATTTTAACTAAAACCGCTTAAAAGGCTCTAAAAACAAACAATTTAGTAGTTTGAATTTTTAACCTAGATTTACAAGTAACGGAGAAAATTCAAAACAAGTTTCCCATGTTATTCTTATGGGAAATCAACAAACCTCTCTATCTCGCTTTTTTGTTATAACTTGATAAAATTTATACTCATTACCGTACCCATGGCGTTTTTATGGGAAAGATAAAAATGATTACCGGATCTTGATAGAATTTGGTATGTATATTTACTTGGTAGTAATTAATCTATACAGTAGTTGCTTATAAAACCCCAAATGCAGTAAACATAAAACCCCATATAATATTGATGGTTAAAATAAAAAATCAACGAAGTTTACTCGAAATTTGCTTATTACGCAGGTCTGCCGCGACGGGGTATTATAGTTTTATGACGTTAAATATTATAATATTCCGATATTAAGATTTGTTTTTAATATAGATTCTTTATCATCGCTACTTATGGAAGTAAAAATGATTATAATTTGGAAATTCAAATTTTTAAGAGAATATAATAACTTGAGAACATCGTCCTTAACTTTTTTATATTGACAAAAATTGTTTCATATAGTGTTGACTTTGTTGTTTAAGGAAAAAAAACGTTGAGTAAAAAAATGAATAGGATAAACAATTGTGATTTACATCTCGTCAAAGTGATAAAAAACACTCTTCTCGATTTAGTTTAATTAAATTCTTATAAACATTAAACACTTTTTGAGAACCTTAGTTATAATTGCATTTACGTGTTTTCAACTCAAATAAATATACACTGTACAAGGTTTTAGTTAAAAAGTAGCTCTCTTCTCAACACAAAGTGTAAAATGTCTATTCCTAGCCAACCGAAGACCCTTACTATATCTTCTTATCTTTATTAATTGTTAAAACACTAACACGTTAAACAGATGTTTTTGTTTGCTGGGAGATATATTATTACGAAATATATGTTATTATTCTTTAAATTGGAAATGTTACTTGGAATGCTTGCCTAAACCTCAATTTACATCTTAGAGTCACAAGTTTATAAATTAATTGTGCATCGTGTGTCTTAACTATAGTTTAAAAAAAAAAACATAAAAATTAAGCGAATTGTTATTTAATACGGTAAGGGTTTTTGTTTATAAAACTCCTCCTACAATTCTAAACTGTTTGTTTTTTTTCAATTTTAGGCGTTGTTTGATAGTGCTTGGTCTGTATTTGTGTCCGCCAAAAATTGATGAGAATCGGACTTAAAATAAGGGCGCTATCCACAAATTAAATTTGAAAATTTCCCATTAGAATAACATTGAGATTGGTTAGAGAACTTTAAACATCTCCTTATGTACAGCTGTAGTTTTTTGTGATCACTGATATTCACAATATTGGCTTGGTCGAATTTCATTGATTTATAACTAAATGTTGCTTTTGTATTGTACCAAAATAATTTGCTCGATGTCGTGCAACACGTGCACTGGTAACATAAAAATTAAGCGAAATATTCCTCAACAATTATCATTTAATGTTGTATAGCTAGTCCCCCAGGGTTAGCATCTACGATGTTGAAATTTTGAAACATTTGTTCACTTGGATGACAAAGAATAACAGGTCATAAAATGAAAAGGAAATCAATAGTTATTTGTGCTTCTAGGGACTAAAGTACAACTTACTCTCCCTGAGGGAGAAAACGTACACGAATAACAAATAACTAGGCCTATTACAATAACAATTTTACGTTCATACGATTATTTGCTCCGACAAGATGGATTAGTCACATTAACTTTAAAAACACTCACACACACACACACACACACACACTCACGATATAGGATCCTATATAAATTTTATAGAATACAACAGAAAGAACAAAACACAAATCAGGCCATAGTCTCACTTCTATTATTCATTGACAGTTAAACCAACACCGTTTTGTAAAACTGTGTTCGGGAAATTAGAGGTAACATTTTCCGCCTCTCATTTAATGTTTGGCGAGTAAAAACAAATAATTCATTAATATCACTCCATAAATCATTAGATATCCACACGACAATTCCTTTTACATCAACTGAAGACTGAAGCGAAATGTAAACAAAAAAGTAAACTGCTTACTAAACAGCTGACGCTCCAGACGCTATTAACGAAACGAATACAAATTGACATTTTACTGTCATCCATGTTCTTTTTAATCTCTCTTTTAATGTTACTCTTATGTAACTATCTTTAGCCTCGTGGTGCTAAAAAAGTTAAGTTCTCATGTCACATGGGATAAAAACTAGTACTTTAGTACTCTATTCCAATAAGGAGTCAAATACGGCTTTAGATAGTACGTGGAGGAAAAAAGTATTTGACAGAACACAGAAGAACCTTTATGATCATTGTAGAATATTTATTTGCTGGACTAAACAACTTCTGTTTACATAATAATAATATACTTTAAATGTATTAAACTCATTTAGAATGATTTGTTCTAGTACACTTTGATTTTTTCTCACTTATAAAACTGTTCAACTGTGCCATAATTCCCAAAATAACTTTTACTCCATTTGAAATCAAGTGTAAAAGGTAGTTTTAATGCAAATAGAAAGTCTTGTTCCAACAAATATATTGTTTTGGCTAAATTAGTCTTGTCAAATCCTTAGGAGAAATTCAAATTTTCAATTAGTAAAATTAAAATATATACTAATTTTCTTGAAAACTTTTTGTGACGAATGTAGGTAAACGACAATATGACGATAAAAACTTTAAATAAGTTCAACGTAAGCGATAAACAAGGAAAATGTCAATCTGGATCACATTGCGTTGTTTAGGCTATAATTTCAGGATGACTCATTATACTGAACGAATATACCGTAGTAACTTCCCCACACCCTCACTAATAAGCAAGATACAATCCCAAGTATTAGGTAATTCCAAGCAACTTTGGTAAATATCAGGTTTATAAAGATGAATAAAAACTGATCGTTTGTATCTGGAGGTGTGAATTTAGATAGTTGAAGTGAAGGCTGGTGGACACGGATGGCAACGCAACTGCGTTTTGCTGCGAACGCGGGGAACTTGACGCTGAGCAGAGAACCAGGAGTCAGCATTTCCTGTGTATGTGGCCAGCCATCTTTACTCACTCGCGGCCGGTCTAACATGTCTACGGCTACACATACTAGGAACGGAAACGGAAAGGAACAATAGATCTTGTCGTGGATGCTCCTGTGTTATCAAAAGAGCTTCAATTGGATGGAAAGATAACCGACAGGAAACTCGCCAAAATTCGTCACGGTCGTTCATCGTTTAGCAGAAACGGCATTGCCTAAGTGACAAGAAGAAGGGAACTTTTTAGGATAACATTGAAGTTTTAGGTCTTAATTAATGTTAACGTGTAAGTACCATCCACACTGGGCTCCGTCTACATAGGGTTGCTACGTGTGCGTCGACCTTTAGTTGATCCCCCTTTAACCTTTTGTAAACCCGCTTATGTGAAATGGCCTTCCGAGCACTCCCGCGTGTCCCATACGAACCGGGCCCGGACCCCGGACAAACCAACAATTAATTACTAATTACGTTTATCCGCGATTGAAAGAAAAATATTGATATTAGAAAGTTCGAAGGTTGAGGAAAAGAAGTTTTTCCAGTTTCATTGTTAGAAAGTTATGGGCCATTACTAAAAACGTTGTGTCATCTATATAGATTAGACATTATAAGTCTTGGCATTAAAATTATGTGGAAAGTCATTCACAGCAATCAAGAAATGCAGAGGCCCCAAAATCTCTGGGGAACCCCGCACAAACGTTCCAAATGTCCCGACAGTGCTGAATGAACAAGTGCTGACCGCTCGGTTTTCACAACATGGGCACACAAATAAGTCTTACATAGGGAAGACAGATAGAACATGTTATCAACGATCGTCGCAATAAACACCAATGATGATATTACAAAGTAGGTAACACGATAAAGAGGTACGTCATTAAACCAAATTCATGCTCGTTGTTTAATGATGTCTTAATCAAGGTTTCATATTAAAACTCAGGTTCTATAGGTACATAGTCATTCAACGAATCGATGTTACATTTATAATTGATATGTTTCATCAATAAAAATAACTGTTTGTGCCCGACACACCTGAGTTGAGGAATATTCAATTCTGTAAAATATTTCTGTGATGAAAAAGTAAACAATATCTGTCCGAAGAATTTTTATTTTGTGTAAAATATTGTTTTATCAAAAGGAGAACAAAGTCCGTTACTGAGGTGTAAGCCACTACACAATCTCTACTGTTGTGTAGCGATTATGTACGGGTGTTAAGGTGGAGGTGTGAGCCCCCTTCGACACCTAGTAGCATCGGTCCTCCCAGCGAGTGAACGGCCAGGCTGCTCTATATATGCCTGCGCGACTGCTCAACTTTACTGCGAGAACTAAACTTTTGCTACCGTATATAACGGAGAAGTATTAACCTCACGGTACTTGAACTGGTGTATTTAGTTTATGTATTTATTATAAAATATTGAAAACGATTAAAAGTTGTTTTTACGCCGTTAAAACATGTACTTTTATCTTACACCTAAAAAGGAACTTGGACTTTTTAACATGTATATACGTTTATAATGCATTATATATTACGTTATAATAATTTCGAATCATTTACCTTTTAAAAAACATAAAATATTCGACTTTCAAGTTACCATGCACATTTTGAACTTAAACATTTTTCATACTTTAAAACATTTATTTTTATCTAAGAACTAAAATGACAATTACTAATAAATGAGGGTTTTCCAATGTATACATGTTTAAAATTTAAAGTACTTTGAAAAATATGTTAAAATGTTACTAACTCATTTTTGAATTTTTATGTTCCTATTTTATTTTAAAATTTCAATTAGATAAAAACATCAAAGTGCACTCGCTTTTTGACCAGCAAATAACTAGGTTGCTGCACTTTACCAAACAATTCACTGGTTTTGTTAGTATCGGTAAAAGATTACAATATTTCTTATTATTTTTTAGCTGTTTTACATGACATATAGTTACAACGTGTTTACTATGCACGTATTTTTAACTATTATGCATCAAAACACTTTAAGTTAAATTTTCAATTAAAATAGATGCTCATTCAATGTTTTTGAAATTTTTTGTTGAATTAAGATGTCAAATTAGTTTGCAACTGAAAAGTGTTAACTATTTTGTTAATATTAACCACCAATTAGAACAACCTATAAAAGTAGTAATGACATCGACAAAAACTTACTACCTTTGAGTTTGTGATCCCTGGAAGTTATGAACCCCACCCATTTCAACCCGAGACAGGTTGCTTGTATGAATTAAAAATAAAATAAGACCCAGCGCGCCATAAATTTCATTTGGTATACTACTATGTATTATTCACTGAGGTTAGCTGATAGCGTTTGTCAGTATAGCTTTGAACAAATTATAATCGTTATTTTTTATTCCCACTAATTTTAGTCTCTCTAGTAAATTCATTCTATCAACATAATAAAGCACATTTTGGTTAGATCAAAGAAAATCATTACTCCCAGAAAGCAGAACTTCGTAATCAGCGAATTTCCATTTCTCAGCGGAATTTTTGTAACTTACTATTTCCCCATAAACACCATGGGTATGAGTATGTATTGGTTTGCCCCCTTATATGTTTAGTAAGCAAATAGTGAATGTGCATCCCAAATTTTAAATTCTACTTCTGTTGTTTTTTCCATTTCCCCCATAAACACCATGGGGTGTGAGTACATAGGTTTCTTGCCACATAGGTTTGGCAAGCAAATATAAATTAAGCTCTTCGTAGTGAATCTACATACAAACTTTTATCCATCTATGTCAATAAATAAGCAAAATCGAGGATTTGTTGATTCTACATAAAAATAACGTGGGAAACATATTTTTGTTTTTTCTCCATAACCATTACAGCTCATTTAAAAATTAAAAATACCAAATTGTTTGTTATTAATGTCTTTTAAATGGTTTACATTAAAATTGTTAAATATAAAAAAATGGGTTAAAAAAAGCCTAAAACACATTTTTAGCCCTTTTAAAACCCCATAAAACCCCTTTCTCATAACCCAATTATGCTGGTTCGCAAACTCATGAAAGTAGACCTGGCCCTACTCTTCCGTACTAAATTTCATCATATTAAAATGATTACATTATGAAAATGAACGAATTGTGTTTTTGGCTTCTGGGTACCTCAAAATGAAAAGTAACAAGGTCCCGTGGTTAGGAAGGTTAGGTCTTACCATGGCTACTACCGAAATAGCTTATTCAAAATAGGGAAATTCGCTAATGAAAATAGTTTTTTTTTTTATTGTTGTATATATGTTTTACACTTATATATATGTATCGTATGGTTATCGCTATCATAGCCAGCTACCATTTTAAATAATAATAATTAAATAAATAAAAGATCTGCTATGCAAAGCGCCTGAGTCAATACGTTTTGTTAAACCGTATTGTTTTACACTTAACAAAGTTTTATAACGAAATAACCAAGATAAAGGATTTATATGTTATTGATATCCATAATTACTCACCTATTTATGTATATTTATATTTTATTACACTCAAGAACCGTCACCAAATCATCAGCAATTAGATAGTTCTGTTGCGGGGGGGGGGGTTGGGCGGTGGGCGGGGGGGGGAATGAGTCCCTAATAGTTTTGCGCCCACACTGATATACTTCCACCAGATACCAACTTGACTGTTTCCAACTTCGCATGACACCGATGCCGTTGGCAGTATGTAACTTGACAGTTTGCATTTTGTTAATCCACTAAGAGTTTAAAACAGTTTCAAACTGTTTGCGTCTACCAGAGTCTAAAAAACTAATTATCTATATTAAAAGCTAGCTGTAGAGCATTTTTCATTGCCATCACAGTATTTTGCCACTTGAAGGTCAGAGGTAGAAAATTTTTTTTTATATACAAGCATTTGGTAACATAAAAAACTATAACTAACTGTATATTTTTTTGTAACATTCAACAAACTAAGTCAGAGCACTGACTATGAATTGTTAAAAGGTCATAGAGTCATGATATGTAGAACCCCTTCTTCAACAGATATTAATTTAACACTATGTTTTTGTTTAGTCCATTACTTTTGTAGTTTTTTTTAACAAACGATAATGGGACAACCTGTCAACTATTACTAATCATTATGAAAGTGTTATAAAGCACTATACCGTATTAGGCTTACTAGGCAGGGTTACCCCGCACAGCCAGGGGGTTGAGAGCATGTCCGGGGTCCGGTCCGGGCTTGCTACTTGTCCGGTGTTTTTAAGTTTTGAGCAAAATGATCAATTTTGTCTGAACATTTATTATAAACAACACAGTGTTAACAGGAATCAAGAGTTTAATTTATTATTATCAAGTTACTTCTCAGTGACAAATCAAATAAAACATTAGCAATTATAGTGAGAAATGGGTTACAATGGTCACTTTTTTGTAAAGTGGTTGGAATTCAGATATTTTAACCCTTAAGATTTTTGGGCTTCAGAGAGAGTAATAGTGATTGAAAGCAAACATAATCAAAATATATTTACACCGATGAAGTAGGAAGGTTATCTATAGCGACATGGCATATGTGTATTTTGAATTATCTATCTAAAGTATTATTTTATAATATATCAAGCTCTTCCTATTCGTTCGATTAATGATGACTGAAACTGGTTCTGTTTCATCACCTAGGGCCGGATTTAGGAATATGCCGCCTGTAGGCTATCCATTTCCTGACCCCCCCCCCCCCCCCACCAAACTTATAGGGACAGACTCATATATAGTTTTTATTGTCCTTATATAATTGTGTGTTAACCTTAAAGTAGGTACCACATTAATTTGATGTCTCAATATCAAAAGTATTAAAAGCATCAATTGCTTTGAGGAATCACAACACAAAGAATCAAAGTGATTTCACAGGAGCAGCTGCAACACAGGACATCCAAGGCAGTATAGAGGCAGCTACCCCAATAATAATGTTGGTTTTGTCACAAGCTTCAAAAAATACTTCAAACGACTTTAAATTAAAAATGAAATTTTAATTGGAGCAAATTGACTTAATAAACTTGAACAGTTAATAAATTTTCGCCTTCATATAAACGTAAAACTTCTGGGAAAATGAACAAAATGATCATAATCATAGCCAATACTCGTACAATTCATCACTTTTTGGCAACGTTAGAGCTATAGAAAAGGCAAAAGTGTGGCTCCAGCATAACGACTTATGTGTCTTAAATAAAACTTGATTCAAAATAAATGACACCCCAGGAAGTTGCCTACCTAATATTTTCATCCTAGAGCCTGTCCTGTTGTCACTCAATGGCAATTGTTTTACCTAAACAAGAATAAGAGTATTTGGAAATTTAATGTTTGGCAGAACACAGCTCCGCCTGCAAAGTAGTGCAATAAATTTTGCGTTCCGTTTATTAAAAAATCACATTTTTCATGGGGAGGTTATTACAAAATCAAAACCGTAGTCCGTTGTCATAATGTTGTGGCCAATCATTTCGTATACAGTTTTCATGATTTGAAAAGTAAATAACCAATTGCGAATCTAAACCACTGGAGCGCTAGTGTATTTCCCTTTTTCTGGGCCTTATATAAACTTTGTTACAACGATTACCCTGCATGAAAATGTGTTTCAAGATTGTGGAGTAAATTCGTATGAAATGACTAAACCTATTTCCATTTCCTCAAATTGATACACTTTAGATCAGAAAGAAAGGAACACAGACGTTTCTGTTATTAAATTAGTAACATTATTTTCAATTGTTAGTAAATTGACAAAGCGTCGTCCCTAAAATGTTGCCGCTATAGGCTCTGGCCTTTTCAGCCTATTTAGAAAAATGGCCCTGCATCTTACCAAACAAAAATTATGTTATTGTTTTAAATTTGTCAAAACATAAATGTCTCCCATTAATTTTCTTGACTTTAGTAGAGAGGGGTGAGGGGGTGGGGTGACCGTAGTTCTGTAAGAAAGTCAACTGCAAAAATGTCCGGGGTTGGTCTCAAAAATATGTGGTAACTATACCTCACAATATTTTTGTAAGCGGACTGCTTCTTTGTAATTGGGTTTTAGCCTGTTATGAAGGATTCATGATATTAATAAACTATTGTTTCACCTAGTTACAACGCTAGAGTTATATTGAAAAATAAAGTTTTACTCACGATATAGCCTAAAGATGTCAAATGTTGTTGCTATAGGTTACCACAACATCATTAGGCTATATCGTGAGTAAAATATTAATTTTCAATATATACGTATTTCAGGTGTCAAGTCTGTATTCAACAAATACAGTAATTATTGATCATGTCATTCTAGAGTTAGCCGTGAAACTACCGTAGAAATGTTAGAGTTGGCTTATTAATGTGTTAATTCTTAAATGAGATTTAATTTAGATGGTTTTTATTGGGACACAAAAAGTCTGTGTTAAAAATACATGACGTCACCATGAAACGATTGTAGCGGCTGTTGGTGTTGTGGACGTAGACTTAGCAAGAGGCGTGATCCAGTGTATGCAGTGGGTAAATAAGACCGACACCTACATTGATTTGGGAGACTAGCTAACTGTCTACAGCCATTAAACCCACTGATATACGTAAATATAAACTCTGATTTTCAAATTATTAAGTTCCCATTAGGATATTAAATAATATATTAGGATATTTAAAAATCCATACCACTTATTTACCAATTTCAATTATAGTGATTCTTTGTCCATGATGGACCAATTATCGTTGTATAGTGCCACTTTCGTCACAGGTGAGTAAGAGAGAGTTATATCACTTCCATCTGAAGCCTACCTACGATACTTCAACCATTCGCTTACTCGAAGAATATAACTAACCAAAATGCTGAGGCCAAGATTACTTATAAGACGTAGTCAAAGACTTCTTGGAAGAGTATATTATTGATCCAAATGTTAAATGAAATTTATCTAAAAAATGAGATGGGATGATTCTCTCTGGAAGGGTCCAATTTCGTAATTATCGATATATAGTATTTAAATGAAAGAGGTTTGAAATTTTCAGTACGACGCAAGGTGTTCAAATTGAGAGTATATTTTGGAAATAAGCCTGAATTGATCTTCCAAAGCAAATTTAAGCTACTGATAGCTTCAATATAGTTTCTGATATAGCTTTACCATCAGTAAGTTAAAAACATCATCCCTGTCCTTTTTCTTCATCATAATCAGGGCCGTCGCGAAGAACTAAAACCCATGGTTCCTGTTTCTGCAATTGATATTGCCTTTCGGGAACTGACATATCCCTTTTCTTCCAGAGGGTGCCCATATTATTTAAAGTTTTTACCTATACAACTTGAACTGCAATCCATAAGTCGATTTAAATTTGCATTTTATTACCCTCCCAAGTCGAAATTTATCCTCTATATCTCAAAGTTTCTCCTCTGTGAGTTTAAACACCTAGCAGGTCGCAACGCCAGTACACTTCACTTAGCCTACCTCTGTAAGTTGAATGTAATAAATAAATGATAACCTCTTTAACTCGAAATATTCCTAAATCAAACCAAATGTAACTCGAAGAAAAATAGTTCCGACGATTTCGAATTAGCGAGTGTATTATGAAGGTCCTGGCAAGGACAGAGACAGAGAGAGATGATGTACGGAGAGGAGTTAATCTAATGTCACAGACCGGAAACAGATGAGCGGAAGTGCACAAACCGGAAGGACCCTTGATAACGCCTGCCATGACCTGGAGTCCGGGAGATATTGTGCAGTTACCACCTAATCTAACTTACGACGTTTAACGTTATGGGTCGGCCAGTAGATAATCAAATAAGTTGATCAAAAGCTGCATAACACCTCACAAGTGTTAATCGTATTGAAATCAGTTGATATTGACTAAAAGGGACTACATTTATGTTGTGTATTAATTAGTTTAATTAAAACTTTTGCTTTTTTGAGATTAATAATTTTGAAAGCAGTGTTTAGGTCAAAGTATAAATTTTTCAATTATTTTATAACAACTAAATTAGATTAAATTAAATGTTTAGCTAAATTATTTTTACTACAATCTATTATTATTATTATTTTATAATATTTAGTTGTTTATAGATAATGTTATACAAATATATATATTTATTCTTATTATCTCTTGGCCTCTGTAAATATTATAACATTATTAATTTTTTAATATATTAATTTTACAAATAATGTATTAATTTGCTGGAAATTATAAAGACAATTGCTATTATACGTTGTACATGAAGTAAATAAATTATTCCCCAACTTAAATCTAGAGCTTTAAAGTCATTATCGGCTCTTGACACATACTCTTGCACATCCGTATCTTATATTCTGAAATTTGAACAGGATTATTTCAATGCATTTTTCTATGTAACTATAGTAAATTCTGACCGGTTTACAGTAAAAACTAGAACATATTATTTTTTTCCATCTGTTTTACACACAATAGTTTTTTGTGTGATAAAGTTTGTAACAAAATGTCATTAAATTACAGGAAATATTATTTAATTCCCTTTAGAAAATTTATTCAGCTTTTGTTAATAATAGACAGTTTCACGACTATCCAACAAGATCAAGAAATGTGTTAAGTGTTGTTAGTTATAATAGTAATAGCTATGAGGAAGGCCCTTGCTATCTTTGCTTATCTGTCTACAACAGGTTGCCAGTTATTTGCAACTAGAGGGGAAACAGATTTGACTCTTTTAAAGCCAAGGTACTCTTATTACGTTACTTTTTGAGTACAGTGCCCGAACAACATAAATGAAATAATCATATGTATTTCGCCATGTATATATTCTTTTGTACAATTTGTTTAGTATAAGTCACCCATAAGGGTCAATCTTATTTTGTCTTTATTTTATTGTGTCCCTAAAAACAATTTGTTTAATTTTTTATTTGTCGTACTGTATTATGAAATGTTCAAAATTTAAACTATGATGAACGAATAAACTAGTTAGAGTTTGAGTTTTAAGTCATTTACTGAACTGTGCTCAACTGTATTATTCCGAACAGCGGAAATTCACTTAGACCAACCATGAAGAGAAACTAAACGATTTTTATCCATGTATGTAGGTAAGTTAAATATCTTCCAATATTGTCGCTTCAGTTAGCTGAATCTTTTTATAGCTTGATCTTATATTACGCCTTATCTTTGAGCTGTCAGCCCAGACACAATACAGAGAACCATGACCTCTGTCCCCAGCCAACCAGATTAAAGTGATTTAAGTGCATATCTGACTGACTTTGAATGCTAAATAAAATTGCAATTGCATTAGAAAATCATATCACGATGGTGTTTTCGGAGGTCCCGGAAGCAGAAAAAAATTATTGAAATTCGTTTTATTGGTAGATAGATAGTATATTTCCTCTAAACTTTACATTGAATGGCATGCATATTCTTATGTAAAAAAGTGTTTAGTTATCATAATCAAACACTATTCTTATATATATAATAATTTCTTTGTCTTCTAAAAAATCTTCAATTTCATATATAGTATGGTTTTTAATAATATATTTGTATTGTCTTCTGATGAAGCTTAAATCTTAGTAAAAATCGTAGAACTTTATTACGAATTGTTATACTATTGAAGGTTTTCTTTTCAAATACTGTATCATGAATATGAATATTTATTTAGGTTTTATTTGTGTCACCAGGCGATGGTTTTAAACAATGAAAGAGGCAAATCTTTCTTTTCTTAATTTTAGGGTTTCTAATATTACTGGGAAATTTAATATTAGGTTTTCCTTAAAAACTGTGAGGTGTGAATAATTTCTTGGCTTTCCTCAAATAAAAAGTATATTCGAGGATTTTCTTTTATTTAGACAAAACCTCCGATTTCGATCAAACTTAGTATAGGTATAACTGATTAATTATATTTTCATGAGAAAATCAAAATTGTTGGACGATTAGAACGGAGGTTTGTGAAATTTCAAATGGGTCACAATTCTGTTTTATATTGGAACTCTTAGTATAAAACTAGTTTTTTTTTTTTTTTTTTTTTTTTTTTTTTTTTTTTTTTTAATCCGTCTAAAGATCTTGAAAATTACTAATTTAATATTTTGAGATT